>VMDO01004854.1:0-23503 GCA_007922755.1 Pedetes capensis
GAATACTGACCATTCTTTGGTTATTGAGATTTTATGGACCAAAATATTACATTTACTTATAAGAAACATGTAATATTTTCAATAAATTTTACAAAGGAACTTAGGCAAGGCATCATTATTCGTATGGTTATGAATTACAACATAATTTTCAATTGAACTTGCCATTGTGTTAATGTAAAATAAATATAAGAAGTTAAATTAAAGGCAATGTTAAAAGAATAACTATTTAATAAAAATTTGGGAAGGCGTCAAGAGAAATTGATCAAAATCCACAAAAATTTTCCATAACATTTTGTAACAGTCAGTAATCATGTACTTATATATTTTGGATTGTTTCAAATATACTAATAGACTAAAGTTCTACTTATCTTCACTCCTAAAACAGAAAAAAGTGGCTTGTAAATCAAGGAATAATAAGCACTATTTCTCAGAGATTGCTATTTGGTATACCTCCCCCATTTTACACCCAAGACCATATGTTGTGACATGGAAAGTAGATTTATTCTCTTCTGTTAAAAAATTTGAAATATGTTATAAATGAAAAGTGTAGTGATTCTTCCAATTTCTTGTGATAGTGATAGAGGGATTAAAGGGCATGTTAAACTTCTTTTTTATTATTTTCTTCCCATATATGTGTATGTCTTATAAAGGATAAGTTTTATGTGATGGAATAGTCTCAGCTTTGCTGAAATTCCAGGGAGTAATTTCCTACTAACAGTTTACAAAATTCATTTTTTATTCATACAAAACAATCACTTTCACATGGGGTACAATTATAAACTTCTTTTGCCTTGTCAAAGTAAGAATGTTAAGGCACCATTAGTAACGATTTTGAAAAAGAATACCAGAATAAATCTACAAGTTTATTTTTTCTCTGCCAATAGTAAAGTCAGGATTTCATAATGTCCAAAACGGTAGTGCAGGTAATATGGGGGGAATAATAGTGATATAAAGTTAAAAATATTCTGAGGATACAATATTTAGAATCCAGACGTTATTTCTTTATGATGGAAAGTAACTAAGCACAGATTTTCTGATCAGATGCTGGAAGCACTGAAGGGAAATTGAGTGGAAGCTAAATTTGAGTTCTGAGAATGTTTGCAAGTCTTGCTTACTTTGAGGCAAAAGGGACATAAATTTAAGAATTTAAGGACAGACAATATAAGGTGGTCACAATGGCCACTTTTATAATGGTGATGGCTGAATATTTCCTGGCACTCTACAAGACAGTGTACTTTAATGTAGATTATATTGATTTACCCTAGCATAACTGTTTCCTCTTACCTTGCAATAACTTGGAGCAAATCAATGCAATCTGCATTTCAATACTTTACTGACTTCTTAATAGAGATGGTTTGAAAAATTTGATTAGAGAACAGTATGCCCACACCTACTAATAACTGAACTCCATGCAGGTAGGAAATTGGAGAGCAATAAAAATCACTTTAGTTTTAAAACCACCAAAGCAATTAATGCTTCTATATTTTAGAAACTTTCGTGATGATGACATGACCTTGCTAACTTTGTGTCTGAGAGGCTTGCTTAAAAGCTTTCATATCACACTTACTAAGGCTGTATATCATCACATTAAAATATAAGCTGTAAAAATTTTGCCAATAAAGGTTGAGCAAATTTACCACGCCTTGCTCTCGTTTTTCCTTTATTTTTATTTTTTAAGTATGTGCAACATTTTCATTGACCACAAACTATTATTAATAAAACCTTTATTAATTAAAGTTTAGTGGTAATTTCTTTTCCTTTTTTTCTTTTGGAGACAAGGCCTCACTATGCAACACATGCTTACCTGAAAATTTCCAACCTTTCCATGTTCTATGATTATAGGCATAGGCCACCACACATAGCTAGATGTGTTTCTTAAATTGAGGTTTTGTGAATGTTTTGTCCTATAGGTATCTTGCATTATTCAAAGTAGAGATTCATAGATTGAAGGCAATGGCCAAGTGCGTTGAATTTTCTGCTACTAATATTTTATTGGTCAAGTCTTAATACATTATAAATCTGAAAAAGAAATCAGAAGGCAATGAGGGTAACACAAGTCAATCAGGAAAGACATCTAGTATCATCAGCATAAGGGGTTTATATTAATATAAGTCACTATGTGAAATACATTGTTACTAAAATGAAAGTAATTAAAGATACTTAATAATCTTTTAGTATATTCTTGGACTAATGCAGTAAAAAGGTATAAATATTATTGACCTTTACTCCATCTTTTCATTTACTTTACTAATTCCTTTACATCTTTGAATATTCAACTCAGCCCCTAGATCATTTTCTCGAGGCAGTGCATATATTTCACTTTCTTTTGTTCAGTTTACATTTATTGAAAACTATTACATTTATTTTATTTAATGTATTACACAATCATTTCTTCTTCCCAGGGAGATCCTAAGCACATTACACACATTCATGTATACAAATTTCTCTATGTCATAAATCATCGAGATTCTTTCACAGTAGGACTTATAACTATTCAAGATTCGATGAAATCTAATAAAGTACAGGGGGATTTACAAGAAGATTTCAAAATCTATTTTTATGAACCCCAGAAATTGAAATTTACAAGAACATTTGAGGTTGACATTCATAAAAAGGCCAGGTAGGCCATTTTAAAGTACATTTATAAGAGCATTTATAGTTAAAAATAAATTTTAGGGCATGTTCTTTATCAAGAAACTTTATTAAATTTTATACATGCAACTGTTCACAGGTAAATGAGTAATTGCAATGGATAGCAAATAATGAAAAAATAGTTTATATGTACATTGTAGTTTGACTTTAACTTTACATGAAGAATACAATATTATCTTCACTTTGTGAACAAGATTTTATGGGTTCAGTTAAAGTGAAATGTCCAACTGTATATCCTGAGGCAGCTTGGATTCATTTATTATAGTAAGGGCAATTAAAAATACACCTACTGATTTTCACATTGAACTTTGTGCATGGCTTGTCTTTTCAATTGTTATGATTTAAATGATTCTTTTAGGAACTTGATTTGGGTATGATTAAATTTTAGGGATATGGTGCCTAAGAACCTATCTCACAAGAGAAGAATTTTGGTTCAAAATGTTAAGGTATTAATTTAGGGAGAAATTAATAATATTGAAATCATAGAAGTCATAATACTGAACATACTTTGTGAGAAAGATAGAAAGACTTAGAAAATGTGCAAAAGAAAGGAATATTCACAAGTGAAGCATGGCCAAATGCCAAAAATATTCATCAAAGGGAATTGTTTAGACACATTCACTTTCAGACCAGGTGAGTCCACGGGTATTTTACTCTCCTTTGAAATACTATCTGCTAATGCTAAAAGAGGCTGCAGCCATAGCCAGGTAGCATCTGATCCTGTCAGTTCTTGGAAGCTAAGCAGGGTCGGGCCTGGTTAGTACTTGGATGGGAGACTGCCTGGGAATACCAGGTGCTGTAGGCTTGGGAGACAGACCCAGCAACCCACTTACAAAAATCAATCTGCCATTGAAAACCCTGTGAATAGCAGAGAAGCAATGACAATAGTGTTTCACCTGTTATACATAGGGTCGCTATGAGTTGGATACTGACTTGATGGCACCTAACAACAGCAATGCTAAAAGAGGGAGAAGGATGTGACAATCCACACCTTAAGCAATCCCAAAGCAACCAGCCATTGAAAACCCTATGAGGGTCCCTTTGAGTTGGGTTAGACTCCATGGACCCTTACAACAACAACAACAATACTAAAAGAATTGGAAGGGAATTAATGTAATTGAAGTTAACATGAGCATCACTGAAAATCTCAAAGAAACAAACAAAAAAAATCAAACTACTCAAGTGGTTTAGAGATTTTGCCAAATATAGGATGAATTTTTCTGTATAGCAACAAACAAACAGAAAGCACAGTAAGACTTGTTGTCTGGGGCCAACAAGTCTGTGTCTGCCTCATAGTGACCCTACATACAACAGGAAAAACAGTAATGTTACTGTTTCTCTGCTATTCATAGTGTTTTCAATGGCTGATTGATTTTTGGGAGTGGGTTGCTGGGTCCATCTTCCAAGCCTACAGCACCTGATATTCCCGGGCAGTCTCCCATCCAACTACTAACCAGGCCCAACCCTGCTTAGCTTCTGAGATCTGACAGGATCAGATGCCACAGTGGTACTACTGCAGGCACAGTAAGACTTATCATGTGGTAAATAGAGTAGAAGATGCAAATTGCGTACATTTCAATATTGTATTATCACCATTCCATAAGTGGACTTGAGGAATCTCAGTGGGCAGGTAATAGGCATTCAGGATTCTGCTGTGTGGTCTAAATAGCTTTATACCCCCAGCAAGCAATGGTCTGCTCTGGCAGCAATTTTCCTAAAAATGAATTATGGTCTGGTGAGATGCAGAGTTTCCAAAAAGAGCAACAGCCACAACTCAAGGAGTATCCAATTGGATGTTAATTGTGTTTTCTCCCAAATTCAGGAAAATTGAGCAGTGAGAGTGGAAATGATTCCAAGATACTTTGTCTGCCTCCCTGGTTTGCTTTGTATTTCTTCAGGGACCTTCCTATCTCTTCCATGTTCCCTTTACCCCTACAAAAATTAGTAACTGTGATTTATATATCTCATCCTGATTTGTGAATGGAGATTGATATTAAAGAACCCCAACTACCTGAAGTCTTAGATCTGAATTTGATGTATTGAATAGGTAGTTTGTATCATGGAGCACAGTATTTATATACAACTCAAATTCATAATGAAAGCTCTGAGATTTTAGGAAATAGCTGACATTATCGTCACAGATGTTGTTTAACTTTGAACTACATAAACAAACACTAAGACGCTCTATTAAAATGCTCTGAAACAGTAAAAGATTTAGCATACTAATGAGTTAAATGATCTGTATTCCTCATGTTAAACTAGCAACTAAATGTAGATATAATTATATATTTATTAAAAAGCATAAATAACTTTAAATGAATAAGAAATGTTTGAAACAAGAAAGAACTTGATGGGTCCTACCCAAGTAAATATTATTGTACAGTGAAATGCCTATGATCAGTATAAGGAAAGAATTGACCCATGTTTATGTGGTAATCAGTTATTTGATACAGAAGTTATCAAAATCTATGGGAAAAGAATAAATAGCTGATCATGGGAAAGCTGAATCACCATTTGGAAAACAAATAAACTTAGTTCCTTATGCTAAATAAAATTATGGACTCTAAATGGGGGAAAATTTAAGAACATTTTATTTAAGCATAGGAAAATATATCTTAAAGAGAACTGATTTAGTTCAAATGGAAAAGAAACTGAGACTTTGTTCATATTAAAATTAAGCACATTTTGGCACAAAAGATATGCAGAGCCAGTTTAACAAAGAGGTAATTGCCTGGGGCAAGATACATGGATATATTGAAGTAGGATGTAATATTTATTATGAGAATAAGTCCTACAAGAACAATGGTAAAAAAATTCTCAATAATTATTAACAGTTAATACCTATCCTTGATGTATATTCAGGGGGTATCATATAGGCATTTAGAGGAAATATAAATATACTTATTTCAAAACCTGTTCCTGTTATTAGTGTATGATATCTGTAAAAAATAATGGTTATCATTAGGACTTTTTCATGCAGGTATACAACATACTTTGATCATATTCACCCCCCCTTTATGATCTCTTGTACCTTTTTCCCCTTCTACTCTTTCCACTTACCCCAAGTACTACCATGTCTACTTTTATAGCTTTCTTTTTTAAAAATCTAGATTCTGCATGTGAGAGAAAAAAATGTGGTGTTCTGAGTCTGAATTATTTCTCCTAACAGGATGATAGCCAGTTTCATCAACTTTCCTTTAAATAACATAAACTCATTCTTCTTTGTAACTGAATAATATTCCATTGTGGGTATATGCCACAATTTCATCATCCTTTCACTCTTTGATGGGTACCTTTGCAGTAGGTAAGGACAGATTACATACCAGTACCCACCAACAAGGACTGAGATAAATGAAATATAATGGATTTTACTATGCACTACACAATACCACATGTAAGTTAGAAGTAAACACCTCAATATAGTAAGACTTAGGTTTTGCATACCTCGCTTGTCTGTCAGCTTGCAGTACTATAAAGGTTTGTATGTTGATATTATGCTGAAAGCTATGCCCAAGGGACCTCCATTTGCTTTTGTTGTATGACTCAATGAGAAGCAACAATTGTAAATAACCATTAATAATTTGAATGTGGAAAGTATGTACTATGAATCTAGGAAAATTAGAAATCATCAAAAGTGAAATGGAGTGCATAAACATTGACATTCTAGGCAGATAATCATAGGGTCTACTATGGCAGAAATGACAACTTAAGGAGAAATGGGGTTGCATTCATCATCAAAAAAGACATCCCATGATCTGTCCTGAAAAGTGCAATGCTGTCAGTGATAGAATAATATCCATACATCTACAAGGAAAGCCAGGTAACATGACTATTGTTCAAATTTATGCACCCAACTCTAAGGCCTAAAATGAAGAAAGTGAAGATTTTTACCAAGTTCCACAGTCTGAAATTTATTGAACATGCAATTAGGATGCACTGAAATTTACTGGTGACTGAAATGCAAACCTTAGAAACAAAGAAGAAGGCTCAGTTGTTGGAAAATATAGCCTTGGTGACAGTAAGGATGCTGGAGAATGCATGATAGAATTTTGTCAGAACAATTACCTTTTCATTGCAAATACATTTTTTTCACCAACATAAGCAGAGATTATATACATAGAATTCATCAGACAGAAAATACAGGAACCCAATTATCTACATTTGTGGAAAGAGATGGTGGAAAACCTCAATATCAAAAATGAAAAAAGACAGGTGCTGATTATTGATCAGATCAACTACTTATTTGCAGGGTCAAACCAAAGCTAAAGAAATTTAGAACAAGTGTACGAGAGCCAAGAATGACGTTGAGCATAACCACTTGAGTTCAGAGACCACCTCAAGAAGAAGTTTGAAGCATTAGACACCAACAAAGACTAGATGAATTGTGGCATGCATTAAAGACATCATTCATGAGGAAAGCCAAAGGTTATTAGAAAGACAAAACAAAAAGACCAAACTGCATCTCAAAGGAGACTCTGGAAATTGCTCTTGAACATTGAGGAGCTAAAGTAAAGGAAGACATGACAAAGTTGAAGAACTAAACAGAAACTTTCAAAGGGCAGCTTGTGAAGAAAGAATCAAATATTATAATGATATATGCAAAGGGAAAACCAGAATGGAAGAACATGCTCTGTTTTTTTAAGCTTACGGAATTGAAGAAAAATATAAGCCTTAAGTGACAATAGTGAAGGATTCTACATGGAAAATATTTAACATCACAAGAAACAATGAAAGAAGATCCAGGAACACACAGAGTTATCATATGAAAAATAATTGGTGGATGACCACCCATTTCAAAGGCTGGATATGATCAGAAACCAATGGTACTGAGGAAAGAAGTGGAAGCTGCCTTGAAGGAATTGGCAAAACATAAGGATCCAGGGAACTGTTGGAAGAATCAAGTCAGATTCAGAAGAGGGTATGGAACCAGGGCCATCATTGCTGATATCAGATGGATAATAGTTGAAGGCAGAGAATACCAGAAGGATGTCTATCTATGTTTTTTTGACTATGTAAAGGTATTTGACTGTGTGGACTACAAATTGTGGATAATATTGCAGGCAATGGGAATACCAAAGTACTTAATGTTACTCATGAGGAATCTGTACATGGACCAGGAGGCAGTCGTTTGAACAGAACACAGAAACACTGCCTGCTTTAAAGTCAGGAAAGGTGTACATCGGGCTGTATCCTCTCACTGTACCTCTTCAATCTCTATGCTGAAAAAATAACCCAAGAAGCTGGACTTTATGAAAAAAAACTTGGCATCATGTTTGGAGCAAGATCCATTAACAACATGTGTTTTGCAGATGGCATAACTTTGCTTGCTAAACTGAAGAGGGTTTGAAGTGATTACTGATGAAGATCAAAGAACACAGCCTTTAGTATGGATCAAAGAAACAGGCTTCAGTATGGATTACACTTCAACATTAAGAAAACAAAAATCTTTACAATGTTGCCACTAAGCAACTTCGTGATAAATGGGGAAAAGATTGAAGTTGTCCAAGATTTTGTTTTACTTATTTCTACAATCAACACCCATGGAAGCAGCAGTCAAGAAATCAAAATACATACTGCATTAGGAAAAGCTGTTGGAAAAGTGTTGAAAATTAAGTATGTCACCCTTAAGATGAAAGTGTACCTGGCTCTTGCCACAATTTCAGTAGCATCATTTTCTTGTGAAAGCTAGGCATTGAATAGGGGAGAGAGGAGAAGAATTGATGGTTTTGAACTATGGTGCTAGAAATGAATATTGAATATACCATGGACTGCCAAAGAACCAATAGACTCCTCCTAGAACAAGTGCAACCAGGACGTTCCTTGGAGGCAAAGATGACTAGACTGTGTTTGAGGTATTTTGGACATATCAGGAGGAACTAATCACTGGAGAAAAGTATCATGTTTGGTAGAGTGGTGGGTCAGTTTATAAAAGGAAGACTCTCAACTAGATGGATTGACTCAGTGGCTACAAAAGTGGGCTTAAATATTAAAAACAAGTGTGCCCTGTACAGTGTGGGAGAGTGTTTATTTCTCTTGTACATAATGGGAGTATGAGTCGGACCCTACTCAATGGCACTTAAAAACAACAAAACAACATGTTTTGTGTACATATTTTTAATGAAACTAATCTTATAAGTAGCACAAGTAATAAACAGAAAAAGATGTGTTTTTGCCATTCTGAAGTGATAAGATGGTTCCTCACCAAGCATTTGGCTGCTGTATCAAATTGATGGTGGCATACTGACAAGGCTTGCTGGGGACACTAAGGGTGACTCCTAAGTTGGTCCTCCAAAAATGGATGCCATGACCAGAGGAAGGAAACTAGCTTAGACTTTCAAGGAAGTTAGGGAATGGAAATAGTGTGAATGTTGGGATTCATGGGAAAGTTTGCATGGTTTGAACCTCCTAGCAGCATCAAAGCAAAGAGAACATGAGCTTTCTTACCAGTTTATACCACTGTGGGCAGGAAACACATGTGGGGGGAACTGAAGCTTAAAAGTTGTCAATAAACATCAAAAATAGGTTCAGGCTTTTCACCATAATATTTACAGCAAAATGTATTTTATAAATCAGTAAACACTTGCACATTTACAAATGCATACACACATGAATATGCGTGTTACAATGAAAAGTACGCATTCATGTTCATTACACTTGAAGTCTATGCAGATGGAAGGCCTGAGAATAGAAAATTGGGAATTAAGAATTACTCTTAAATGAGAGAGAAGATTCATTTGGACCTGTGAATACATTGTTCAAGGACTGCTGCTGTTGTTAGGTGTTATAGAGTCAGGTCCAATGCATAGCGACCTATGTACTTACAACACACTTAACTCTACCCAACACTGTACTATGCCCAGCACTACGTCAGTGCTTCTCTGCTATTGATAGGGTTTTCAATGGCTGATTGTTTTGGGAGTGAGCTGCTAGGTCCTTTTCTCAAGCCTACAGCAGCTGATGTTCTCAGGAGGTCTCCCATCCAAGTACTAACCAGGCCTGACCCTGCTTAGCTTCTGAGATGTGGTGGGATTGGACACCACAGTGGTACAGCTGCAGGAGAGCCCCTCTATATTTAGATAGAAATAATAATATTGGAACAAACAAATGAAAACAGGAAATTGCTCCTTTAACATGCAAAATACTAAGTAAATATTAGTATTCCCTTCTCTTACTCTTTTACTTACTAGATCAGAGGGGTGAGATACCAAAATGCTATGGCTGTAGACATCTTCAGGGAATTGTTGTTAGGTGCCATCAAGTCAACTGCGACTCATAGGGACACTCATAGGGTTTTCAATAGATGATTGTTTGGAGATTGCTTTGGGAGTGAATTGCCATAACCTTCTCCCATTTTTTGCGGTGTTGGGGATCAAAACTGGGTGTTCAGGTAGTGCAGAGCAGCGTTTTGCCAACTGAGCTAAACCCTTGTTGTTGTTGTTGGGTGCCAGGTGAGTCTGTGTCGGACTCACAACGACCTTACGTCCAACACAAGAAACATTATTGTTAGAGCTTCTCTTCTATTCATAGGGTTTTCAATGGCTGATTGTTTTGGGGGGAGTGGTTTCCAGGTCCTTCTCCCAAGTCTACAGTACCTGGTGTTCCAGGCGGTCTCCCATCCAAGTACTAACCAAGCCCGACCCTGCTTCGCTTCTGAGATCTGATGAAATCGGACTCCACAGTGCTAAGGCTGCAGGTGAACTAAACCCTAGGAAAGTATAAATAAACCAACACTCCCTACTTATAATTTCTTGGGTGTCTTAGGAGAAATTTATAAGCCTCATATGATAAGGGTATGCATGTCCTTTACGTGGTCACCTTAGGCCAAGCATCACAGTGTATAGGGAAAACAAGATACAAATCTACACAATACCTGTGGAGTGTGAAATAGAATTATAATATTATAAACAATAGCAACTATTGATTGTGCATTTATCATATTCTAAAAGCTGTATGCACTGATTGAACAAACCTTATAAATAATTCACTGGCAATGTTATATGAGAAGCTATGTTGAAATATTGTACAAGCACTTGGATCATTATTTCTGCCCATTGTGCAATCTCTGTTTGTAGTGCCTCAATTATGACAGACGTAGTATGTCTTTCTCTTAGAGAATGTTTTATAAGCCCTTACAGATTTTTGTCCATATCTCTATATTTTAATGTTCATAAACTGTCACTGAAAAATGATACCATTGTGACAAGTCTGAATGTGTGCCTTAAGAGAAGCTAGTGATGGTGATCATGATACAGAAAGAAACTTTGTTTAATAAAAATTTGTATCCAGATGTGCCCATTATTTTCCTTTGCTTCAATCTCTTTGGGGAAGTAGAGTAGCAATGTAGCTGGAAGTTTCAATAAGTAGTGAAAATTTATGTTATTTCATGCCCTTATAAACGGATCTTGTGTATAAAAAATTTTAAGGAAAATAACATTTGCAAAATTATCTTTTTTATCTCATGTAGAAAATGTCATTTAATTTTCTTCCTGTGATTCTCTTTCCTCTTGAGGAGAAATGTCCTGATATCTGTGTGACTCCTTCCCTCACTTCCCACAAGTGTCTAGTCAAATGTGACTTCTAAGATAGGCCTTAACTAATCACCACATGTGAAACACTATCTAACCCTAATCAAGCACACTCCAAGCCTTTCTTCTTGATTTTGTTTGTTATTATTATTATTTCCTCCATTTCCTTGTACCTAGAGTTTAGTTTAGTTGGTAGAGTGTTGCTCTGCACTCACTGAGGCTCTGCGTTCGATCATTATCATTGCAAAAATGGGAGAAGGACATGGCAACCTACTCCTGAAACAATTCTGAAAATAATCAGCCATTGAAAACTCCATGAGTTGAACCAAACTCAATGGTACCTGACAAAAACATTTCCTTGAACTTATCACCATTTTATTCATCAAATATTTACTTGCATGCTTATTTACTCTCTATGGTTCTAAATTATGAGATTCATGGGAGATATTTTATCTACCTTCAAACATATTTCCATGGTAAAAAGATTAGCCATTGAATGACCTATTTTATTACCAGTGGCCAGAAAGTGATACTTAAAATGTTGGTGTTCCAATTTTTTCCACCAAATTTATATAAATATTTTGCGTAGAAATTGGCTTATAGAGAATAAATATTTTAATCTCTAGTTATATTTTGAAGTACCAAAAATAACAATATGCATCAATTTGTATGTCTTCATAAACTAAAATTGTAGTCACATGATTTTATCTTTTAAAAACACTTTAATAATTTTTAAATTTAACTTCTTAATGAAGACATCCTACAGATTCTGTCCTAAGGAGTGCTCAGTTATATTTTTATACTCATTAACGTATTTTTCTATTTGAATACTTTTTTTTCTTTCTTGTAGTTATCTTTAGAACAGAAGACTAATTTTCCTCAAGAAAAAAAAGGAACAGAGACTGTTGGCTAGACAGCATCCATCACCATATCCCTTGAGTCATTCCCTAACAGAATTTTGGATGAGTCCAACTTTTTGTCCCTACAGCTCTGTCCCTCCGAGATAGGCCAGTTTTTCCCCCAGTCAATGGATCTGGCTTCTCTTGGGTAGAAACCAAACTTACATCTGTAAGTATAAATTAATTCCTTCCCAGTGATAGGTTCAGGCCTTCGGACATTTTTCTGTTGTTTATTGAGACATCGTTGGGGGTAGAGAGTGACTCCTGGAAATTTTCTTCTTTTTTTGCTCTTAACAAGTACACGAGGGAGAAATGGCCTCTTCTATGCCTCTGGACAGTATTGCATCTGGATGCGAGAATTGAAATTGCTTCTGCCATGAAATGACCAGGATGAGACCTAGCCTGAGGTTACAGCATCTGCAGAGAGCAAGAAAGAGCACGGGGAAGTGCAGCGGCCTGCTGCTGGAGCCGTGGTCTCACTATGCTTGAAGCCACTATATTTTTTTACATTTCTTATTATGTGATACAGTTGCTCTTGTTTCACTTAGTAGAGCTAATACTTGCTACACAATACAGAAAATATATCAATGAGATAATGTATGTTAATCAAATAGATTCTTTTTTTTAAAGTTTTCTAATGTTGAGTTTTAGTGGAGGGGCAAGGAAAATGATGTTCTCTACTTTTGCTCGTTGGACAAGAGATTGGTTCAATTACTCTGAAGGGCATTTTGTCTGCAACAATAAAAATTAAATTTGCATTTCAGATCCTGCAATTTCATCACTCATTATGTACCTTAAAGGAAATATCACATACACACAGAAAGCATAGATTAAGATATCCAATCTAAAGTTTTTTAATATTAAAAAAATGCAAATACTAAGATTTTTTTCATTACTGAGAGTATAGGTAGATACAGGTGAATATTATTTTGGAAAGTTTTTCTTTTTTTCCTGGTCACATTATTACCCTAGCTCCTTCAAATTTCACCTGTTTAAAGAGAAGTTGGAAATAGTACAGATTGCAAACATAAAGGTATGTATAGCTTCCAAAGTGCAAAAACAAAATTATGCTCTTTGGAATATAGTTTGGTGAGAAAAAATTAAATTATTTTCTCTCTACTCTTAGTAATTATAGTAGAGACTCTGCTTTTATTTTTTTTCTATAGTGTGAAGAATAAACTTCTTACCCCCATGATCCTGAGAAGGCTCTAAGGTGCTATGGATGTTATGACTTGAGGCAAGTGAAGGAATGACTGCCCCTTTTATAGGCAATGACAATCTGGAAAGACACCAGATGAGAGAGGCAACATGGGAGGTGATGAGAGGACTATAATCACACATTTTTACTCAGGGATTTGGCATAGAGAGGAAGAAAAAGAATAGGTAAGTGAAAAAAGAGAGGCTACTGAGACCTCTGCACTGATGTGCCCTATTCATTTTTCTGGTGCCATGCTGTTTAAATCATGTGCCCAGTGGTGATATTCATTGTGCTGCACAGTAGATAATCAGTCAAGAAGCGAGTCTTAGGTTTCTCTCTCTTATAGCACCCTAGGGGGCTGAGATTTAGCTCAGTTGTTAGAGTGCTGCTCTGCACTCTCTGAGGTCCCAAGTTGGATTCCCAGCACCACAAAAATGGGAGAAGGACGTGGCAATACACTGCTGAGGCAATCCTGAAATAATTAGCTATTGAAAACACTAACAGACATGACTAGTTGGCACCTAACAACAATGATAATACCCTCAGTCTATTTGCGCTGTGTGTCTTAACTTGAAAATAAATGGAACAGCCATGGTTCCTACTTACGACTGGAAGAAGTGAACCCACAAAGGAGGGAAGCATTGTATTCCGCAACCTGTGAGCTCCTTGTACAAAGTGGCAGGCTCTCAAGTTGCATTGAGAAAGAAGACTAAAACGAAAGAAGGCTAATGGGCTCTAAGTAAAGTGAGAAAAAACAGATGAAAAGTTATCTCTTTCTTAGATTTTATTTTGAGTGTTTCTGAGGCTAGCAGCACCCAAGTAAGCATGTAACCTTGAGATTGGATGAACACTGAAAGTTATGCCCAAAGGTCTCATTCTTTCCTACCACTTGCTTTCACAAGAGACACACCCTTTGTCAATCCACTTTCCCTGCTCTGTCCTATCAGTTTATAAAGAGATATTCAAGGAGGAGATGGAAGATCCAAGAGACTGATTAAAACAAACAAACAAACAAAAAACACTATTTCAAAGGCATTTCTAAGAGGGCACAATGGCTCAAGTCTGTAATTCCAGTGATTCAGGAGGTGGAGGCAGGAGGATAACAGGTTGAAGAACAAAGGCAATCTGCGTAATTTAACAAGAAACTATTTCAAGATAAAAAAAATAAGAAATTGGCTGCAGGTGTAGCCCCGTGCTAGAGTACTTGTGAAAGTATCTGTGAAGCCCTGGATTCAACACCCAAGTACTACATTAAACACACACACACACACACACACACACACACACACACACACACACACACTAAATTTTTGTTAAGCTTGTAGATATTGCAAAATTAGCTTAATGATAAAATTGTCAGTTGTTCTTGCAAGAATTGTTAAGTACTTAATATATACCATCTCACTTATACACAAACATCAAAAACATTATATACATATATCATATTGTCCTCATTTCACCTATAAGGAAACTGAGGCATAGAAAGTCTAAAATAAATCAACTCAGACAATATAGCTAGGTAGAAGTGAAACCATGCTTTGTGTTGTATATTTCTAAGGCCAAGTGCTGCGTGAGTGCCAGTGATTAGGTTTCTGAAAAGTTCTTGTGACTCAGTTTATTTTCTTATGAGTGTTTTTGTTAACTCTGTAACTTTATTACATCAGCAGCTCCTGGGCAGAGGAGCTTCTTTTCAGTGGTCCAGCAGCTGTGTTTGTTACTCCCTACCTTTGTATCTTTCTTGTGTCTTTCTAGTTGAGGAAGGATTATAGACAATTGCAGAAGTTTCAATATTTTGGATGTAGAATTGCGTTTAGAGCAGAATGTACCAACAGAACATATGAGCTAAAATCTCTGGGCTTGTTTTTCTCTCTGAAGCCTAAAATAAACCAGACCTTGTGGAATTCTTATTGTGGTAGTTTTATACAGTGTACCTATACTTCCCTTCTGCCCTATCATGATCCATTTGCAATTTCCGTAAGTTTTTTTTTATTGCAAACAAATCTATTTTCAATGGAGCTTTTTAACCTAATTTGAGTATATCATTTAAGCCCAAGCTTTACAGAATGTAATTTCTCTATCATGAGAGTATCCTGGCCTCTTCACTCACTTGCAAATTTTCTTTTTAAACAATATGAACTGCACAGATACAACATATCGACTGAATGAAAAGGCCAAGAAATCACATAAAAAACAGAGAAAGCATTATCACATAGATTAACCCCATCAAAGGATGATATTTGATGGGATATTCAACTAAAGAGCAGAAGCTTAACTTCTGAAACAGCCTCTAATTCAGCAGTCAGCCTTCCTCTCTGACTTGAAAAGTGTAACGCGAATGCTGTATGCGTGGATGCCAATTACCAGGATAACAGAAAAGTTCATGGTGATTAAGAGATTTTAGTCCTTTGAAGGAGGTAACTAAATGGCAGAAAGATTCATCACGGTAATTTCTAAACCAAAAAATGTATGGACTTATTTTTATTTATATTCTTTCTTTTTGGTTTTTGTGCTTTCCTTTTCTTTTTTCCCCTTCTGTTAAGCAGGACATTTTATTTTTATTGTCTCATGGAAAATATATAGGATAATGAACTCAGTCAATTTCATACCTTAATAATTATTGTGACTGATTATTCATTGTGTTAACAGAAATAATCATAAATTATATCTCTTTTCTCAGTAATACTCCTTCCATTCCAATTCCTTTTCAAAACTAGAGTATGGTAAAATACATGTAAAATTCAATTATGTAATGTACTTTCCTAGCCAATTTTATTCAAACACACACAGGGTATTTACTCAGTGTCTTAAGGCAGTGTTTAAAACTTTAACCTTAAATGAACATTTATTTCTTTTGAAGTCACTGAAATCTTTTTTTGGAATCTAAAGTTTCACGTGTATCCTATCTCATTCACTGTCACCTAATTCAAATACTACCAAATATAGACAAAGCAAGAGACCAAGTTAATCCATTTCGTGTCCAGAATTTGCCATATGATTCTGTAATTCCCAATCTTGTGGTCTTTCCTCAAAAACTCAATCACACAAATAAGAAAAACAACTACAAATATACTGTGTAGAAAATGAAGCTATGTTAACCTAAAAATGTGACTGAACAGATATTAGCTATTTCACATACTTGGCAAATGATTTATACCAACATAATAATCAATTTATCTCATTACCAAAGGATAGGAGTAAAGAATTTGAACTGAAGTTGTCATTAGGTGCCCTTGAGTAGAGTCCCACGAATAGCAAAACTCATGGCGTTTTCAATGGTTGATTGTTCTCTGGATTGCCCCAGGAGTGGATTGCCACATCCTTTTCCCATTTTTGCTGTACTGGGGATGGAACCTGGGTACTCAGAATATGTGGAGCAGCATTCTACAAACTGAGTTAATCCCCAGTTGGGAGCTATTTTAAACATTTCTAAATCTCTATGAACAATGGCTTTTGTTGTTTTTAATTCAGTATTAATGTCTAGGTTTTTGTGTGTGTGTGTGATTTGCAATCAGAAAATGCTATTAGTGATTCCTCTATATTTTGGAACTTGCTAAAGATTTTCTTTTTCATTTCCCTCAATATATTTATTGTCAAATTTGTTGAATATCCCCCATGAGCTTGGGAGTACATTCTTTTTTATCACCTTGAAACGTTTGATACGTGCCCGTATAATTAAATTACAATATTCTTTATTTTTAACTTAGTGTTAAATTTCCTAATGTTAGTGTATTTTGGTATTTTTCTTCTATTTATTGCAGTTTCTGTGTTAACTAGGTGGTTTCTATGTTATTAAATGCACTAATGTATATTTTCATTTGGAATTTTGTCCTTTAGTATTTTAAAAGTATTGATTTGTTGTGTGTAATATTTTATCCCCAAATTCTACCTCCAGGGGTATCAAGATCTCAACCCCTGCTGTTTTATAATTTGCATTTTGTAATAGATAAGACATTTGTGCATGCCTCAGTTATTTAGACTTTCTAATTATCTCATTTTGTGTGTTTTTCTTTCATGTAGCTTTTAACTGGCTTTAACTTTATGTGATGACCTGTAAATATAGCTCTTCTAGTAGATGAATTGACATTTATTGATATTGATTGTTTTTCTCAATATCAATATCAATCAATTTTTTCTCAATATCAATCAATATCAATAAATTGACATTATTGATATTGATTGTTTTTTCTCAGCCTGATAAGACAATTTTATTTGTTTTCATTGTTTCTATTTTTCCTTTTTTATGTAGCACACTTTCTGTGGGCCTTTTCTGTGTTGCTTTTGGTATTTCAGAAGCTGCAATTTCTGATCTAGTTATATTTTTATTCCTTTTACTTTTTATTATTTCCTTTTATTAGACCTTACTTTTCTTGCTGAGACATCTATTATTTGGTATGCTAGTCTTAAATATAATTCTTTATTTTCAACTATGAGATGTCACTGACATTATTTTTGTTTCCCTGACCTTATCCCTGGGCTGGGGTTCAGCTCAGTTGACAGAGAACTGCTTCACACTTTCTGAGGACCTGGGTTTGATACCCAGCACTGCAAAAATGGGAGAAGGATGTGGCAGTCTACTCCTGAAAACAATCTTGAAACAGCCATTAAAAATACTATGAGGGTTGCTATGAATTGGACTTGACTGAACAGCACCTAACACAACAACATTTTCCCCTCTCTTCTCTATTTGTTTCCAGTTGTACACTTTTTTAGAATATTTAATACTCCATATATCTTTTGTTAGCTTTCTCCATACATTTTTAGTCTTAGATCCATATTTAAATATATTTTTTATTGCCGAATAGATTTTTTGCAATAGTTTCTCTGTAATTCCTTGGTTGATGAAGGTTATCTTTCCTAGATTGATCAGGAATACTTTGTGAGGAAGTACAAAATTCCCTGAACTCCTTCATGTTTAATTTTTTTTCTTATTGTTATTGTTTTTGTCTTACTATCTGAAGTATCTTGTCTGGATATTAAAAACTTGACTTTCATTTTATTCCTTGTGATTCTTGAAAATGCTATTCACCATGCATTCTTTGCATATTGTCATTAAGGAATCTGATGCCAGCCAAATTATTTCTCTTTCAAGCAAGTTAGAGGAACTTCTTTTCATAATATTAAATTCTATACTTTGGCTACTTGAACATGTCTAGACAGGGCCCGTTAGAGAATCACCTTACTCAGGTGCATATGATTACTGTCAATATGTAGATTCAGGTTGTCTTTTATTCTAAAGAAATTTTCCTAGATTATAGCTTAGCAGTTCGCTTTCATTCAATCTTTCTTATTCTTCAAAAACTTTACATGAATCCTAGATCTTCTTGGTCGTTTACCTCTGTCACTTTTTCTTTGATCATTATTTTTTGTATTCTGTTAACTTTTTAAATTTCATTTTCAATTTTATTTTTGGATCAATTACTTTCTATTTTTCATTTGTATTTTATTGGAAGTAATACACTTCAATAAACTGTATTATACTTTAATCAAGATTATGCCTTCATTGCTGTGAAAATTAATCATTTCTTCATTGATTTTTTTCTTTTGTTTTTATCTTGAGTTCCATCAACTTTCTTGCTCTTAACATATTCTTTTTCATAACATATTTGTACAAATATGTCTTTAAGTATATCTATATCTATATCTCCCCCACATGTCTGTCAGTTTGCCTCACTGTGGGGGCTTGTGTGTTGTGATGAGGCTGAGAGCTCTGCCACTGGTACCTCAGATATGAGCAAGGTTACCCATGGCGGACAGGTTTCAGCTGAGCTTCCAGACTAAGACAGACTAGGGAGGAGGCACCGGCGAACCACTACCAAAACAACTAGCCATTGAAAACCCTATGAATAGCAAAGAAACACTGTCAGATATAGTGCTGGAAAATGAGGCCCCCACGTTGGCAGGCATTCAAAAGACTACTGGGGAAGACTTGCCTCCTCCAAGTAGAGTCTACCATGATGATGGAAATGGAGTAAAGCCCCAGGGACCTCCATTTCCTGATGTGGCATGACTCAAAATGAGAAAAAAAAACTGCAAGCATCCATTAATAATTGGAACATGGAATTTATGTAGTATGAACCCAGGAAAATTAGAAATCATTAAAAGAGAAATGGAGCATATAAACATTGACATTCTAGGCATCAGTGAGCTAAAATGGACCGGCATAGGCTATTTTGAGTCAGATAATCATATGGTCTACTATGCTGGGAATGACAAACTAAAGAGAAATGGGGGGGCATTCATCATCAAAAAAGACATTTCAAGATCTGTCCTGAAATACAATGTTGTCAGTGATAGAATAATACCCATACACCTACAAGGAAGGCCAGTTAATATGACTATTATTCAAATTTATGCACCTACCACTAAGGCCACAAATGAAGAAAGAGAAGAATTCTCTCAGCTTCTGCAATCTGAAATAGATCAAACATGCAATCAAGACATACTGACAATCACTGGTGACTGGAATGCAAAGGTTGGAAACAAAGAAGAAGGCTCAGTAGTTGGAAAATTTGGTCTTCATGACAGAAATGAAGCTCAAGACTGCATGATAGAATTTTGTCAGACCAATGACCTTTTCATTGCAAATACATTTTTTCAGAATCATAAACAGAGACTGTACACATGGACTTCACCAGAAGGAACATACAGGAATCAAATTGACTACATATGTGGAAAGAGACGACGGAAAAGCTCTATACAAAATGTCAAAACAAGACCAGGTGATGACTGTGGATCAGACCATCCACTTCTCATATGCGAGTTCAAACTGAAGCTGAAGAAAATTAGAACAAGTATACGAGAGCCACGCTATGACCTTCAGTATATCCCACATGAGTTCAGAGACCACCTCAAAAATAGGTTTAATGCATTAGACAAAAATGACAGGTGACCAGAAGAGTTGTGGCATGACACCAAAGATATCATTTAAGAAGGAAGCAAAAAGTTCTGAAGAAGATAAGAAACAAAGAAAAGACCAAATTACACGTCAAATGAGACAGTCTTTCTTGCCCTTGAACGTCGAGCAGCTAAAGTAAAAGGAAGATATGATGAAGTTAAGGAACTAAACAAAAGATTTCAGAAGGCAGCTTGAGAAGACAAAAATAAATATTATAATGACATGTGCAAGGAGCTGGAGGCAAAAAACCAAAAGGGAAGAACACGCTCTGTGTTTCTCAAGTTTAAGGAAGTAAAGAAAAAATTCAAGCCTCGAGTGGCAGTAGTGAAAGATTCTAGAGGGAAAATATGAAATGATGCAGGAAACATCAAAAGATGATTGGAAGAATACACAGAGTCAATATACATGAAAGAATTGGTAGATGACCAACCATTCCAAGATGTTGCATATGAAGAGGAAACAATGGTGTTGAAGGATGAAATGGAAGCTGCCTTGAAAGAACTGGCGAAACACAAGGCTCCAGGAATTGCTGGGATACCAATAGAGATGTTTCAACAAACAGATGCAGCACTAGAGGTGTTAACATGTTTCTGCCAAGAGGTTTGGAAAACAGCAACTTGGCCAACTGAGTGGAAGAGATCCATATTTGTGCCTATTCCCAAAAAAGGGGATCCAACTGAATGTGCAAACTATCGGACAACATCATTAATATCACACACCACCAAAATTCTACTAATGATCATTCAGAAGCAACTGCAGCAGTATATAGACAGGGAATTACCGGAAAATCAAGTGGGATTCAGAAGAGGGTGTGGAAACAGGGACATCATTGCTGATGTCAGGTGGATATTAGCTGAAAGCAGAGAATATCAGAAAAATGCCTATCTATGTTTTATTGACTGTGCAAAGGCATTTGATTGTGTGGATCATAAAAAATTATGGATAACATTTCAGAAAATGGGAATACCAGAACACCTAATTGTGCTCATGAGAAACCTGTACATGAACCAGGAGGCAGTTGTTCGAATAGAACAAGGAAGCACTACATGGTTTAAAGTTGAGAAAGGTGTGGGTCAGGGTTGTATACTTTCACCCTATCTCTTCAATTCATACGCAGAACAAATAATCCGAGAAGCTGGATTTTATGAGGAAGAACACAGCATCAGGATTGGAGGAAGACTCATTAACAATCTGCGTTATGCAGATGACACAACTCTGCTTGCTGAAAGTGAAGAGGATTTAAAACATACTGATGAAGATCAAAGATCATAGCCTTCAATATGGGTTACAACTAAACATCAACAAAACAAAAATCCTTACAACTGTGTCAGCACACAACTTCACAATAAATGGAGAAAAGATTGAGGTTGTCCAAGATTTTGCTTTGCTTGGTTTTATAATCAATACCCATGGAAGCAGCAGTCAAGTAATCAAAAGACGCATTGCTGTAGGAAAAGCTGTGGCAAAAGATCTCTTTAGAGTATTGAAAAGTAAAGATGTCCCATTGAACATGAAGGTGCATCTGACTCATGCCATGGTATTTTCAGTGGCATCATATGGTTGTGAAAGCTGGACATTGAACAAGAGAGACAGAAAAAGAATTGATGCTTTTGAATTGTGGTTCTGGAGACGTCTGTTGAATATACCATGGACTGCCAAAAGAACCAACAAATCTGTCCTAGAAGAAGTGCAACCAGAGTGCTCCTTGGAAGCAAGAATGGCCAGACTGTGTCTTACATATTTCGAATATGTAGTCAGGAGAGATCAATCCGTGGAGAAGGACATCATGTTTGGAAGAGTGGCAGGTCAACGCAAAAAAGGAAAACCCTCCATCAGATGGATTGACACAGTGTCTACAACAATGGGCTTAAACATAAATAAAAGCGTTTGCATGGCACAGAATCAGCAAGTGTTTTGATATGCTGTACTTAGGGTCACTATGAGTCGGACTCGACTTGATGGCACCTAACAACAACAACACATCAATATCTACCTATCTATATCTATATGTGTTTTTGTAAATATTATTCCTCTAAGCTGCACCTCCAACCCTTTTTAACATTTTATCCTGAGACAAGTTCTACCTTACACAAGCTGCCTCTGGCTTCATAGCTGAGATCCTCCTACCTCTTCTTTCCAAATCACTGAGATTACCAGCAGGTGCCACGAGTGCCCATCAGATCTTTGAAGAATTTTCTTGTGCTTTCCTTCTGTTTCATGTTTGCTTTTGGTTTGTGAATGGGAGTAGGAAGAATTTTTATCATGGTAATGTTGATTATCATTGTCTCTTTTATTCTTTTAAGAGTAATAAAGATATGATGTGAAATATCTGTTCACTTGAAAACTCTTACCAGTAATAACAAGTATTTCCCAGTGCTTGGTTTTTCTGGTTTCTTATTTTGAGAGTGACTTTGTTTTTTCATACAGTATAATACAATTTCATTAATCATTTGGCTTTTTATTGAGAAGACGTTGAGTTATTTTCTGATTTTGATTCTATTAATTTTATAGAGCAATTAAATTCTATTCTTTTATCCTGGTGTTTATATGTGTATACATATATATGTATTTATACATGTTGTTGTTGTTCGGTGCCATCGAGTCCTGTCCGACTCATAGTGACCCTCATAGGATTTTCAATGTCAGATTGTTTCAGGATTGCCTTGGGAGTGGGTTGCCATGTCCTTCTCCCATTTTTGTGGTGCTGGGAATCGAACTTCTGACGTCAGACACCGCATAGTGGCACTCTACCAACTGAGTTAAATCCCAGCGCCGTATTTTTTTTATTAGAAATTTTTAATGTACACCATAATGTGATTCATTTTGACATGCTTTTCATTGTGACAATTTTCATATATGCAATTTGATAAACATTATTCATACAGGTTACCCCTTACCCTCCCCTATGTTTCCGCCCCTCTTCCCATTTAAGTTTCCCATCCAAGTCTTCTCTATCTTTTACTATGTAGTATTTTTCTATATGTCCTTGGGTTCCATTTCTGTTTAAGATAGAAACTTTTCCTGTAGTGGTCTTTGTTTTTATTTTGTTGGAACAATTACATGAGATTTCTAGTCCATTTATATTGACCTCATTCTTATCTTCCTCCCTCCCTTTTATTATGATCTGACCTTTGAGTAGGATTTTTCCTTCTTGTAATTTTGAGTCAGCTCCCTCATATGAGTGAGAACATGTATTGTTTCTCTTTCTGAGCTTGTGTTCGTTCACTTAAAATAATTTTCTCTAATTCCATCCATTTTGCTGCGAATGACCCTATTTCATTTTTCTTGATTGCTGAATAGTATTCCATTGTGTATATATACCATAGTTTTTTTA
>VMDO01004854.1:23603-95508 GCA_007922755.1 Pedetes capensis
TGCAGGTGTCTCTGTGGTATGATGACCCATCTCCCTTTGGGTAAATTCCCAATAGTGTTATAGCTGGGTCATATGGTAGATCTATTTTTAGTTTTTTGAGGTACCTCCATATTGATTTCCATAGTGGTTGCACCAATTTACAGCTCCACCAACAATGTAAAAGTGTTCCCTTTTCCCCGCAACCTTGCCAGCATTTGTTATTGTTTGATAGATATTCTTTATTTCACCTTTCCACATAAACACACAGGTTGCTTTGCCCTCTAAGTCACTATCTTCTTTTGTGGATGTGGTCTTCCTTAAGATTCTTTGCTCAGGTCCAGAATTTTCTCAAACTCCATTCAAATAATTCTCCAGCATCCTGTGTAGAAATCCACCTTACCTCTGATGTGTTCTCAGTATGTCCTTATGCAGACTGAGACTCTTGTCTTGAAGGTACTGTAACATGTTTAAGGGCTGCATAAAATGTTTTTCTTTTCTTTATATTGTCAGCCTGACTCCTCATGGACTGTCAAGATAGATCTGATGGTGTACAATTTTTTCCCTACATAAATGTCACTATATTTCTGAATGCTGTTTTGAAACTGAATTGATTTTGGGTTTTAAATGATTTCATTTTCTCTTCTTGATGATCTGTTCTACACATTGTCATTTAGGCAGCAATTATTATACTAGAAGATCCTTTCAGAGACACATAAACATGGGGAAAATTGGGTTCAGGCATGGGGGAGGGTTCAATATTTTAAAATTTAGATGGGTTGGGTTCATTTAAAAAACTTTAATCCTATGTGTTCATAGGTTAATTTTTTCAGTTATTTTCTTTCACTTTCTAAAAAGCTAATGATATTTTAAATAAGAAAAACTTTGTAAACTAATCCCAGATCCAATATTTCACTGAATTCTGAGTTCCAGTTTAAGTTCATTTAACTTTAAAAAAAAAAATCTTGAACTGGAGAGGGTTCTAGATTTGAGTTCCAGTTCAGTTTGAAAAGACGTCTTCTATAAGAGATTTAAATCTGAACCTGAATCCTTTATAGTTCAACATTTTGAACTCACACCCAAATCTGAACTCAACCTTTCATGAGTTTGAAGTACTGCTCATAAATATAAATTTTAGAGAATTTTGAAAAAATATATTACCAAAGATAAATTCCATCATTTTTCATGTTATTAAATAAATATTTTTGCACCTACATATTAATATGGCCTGAAGCCATACCACTGTGGTGAGGGATCCCTTCAGATCTCAGAAGCTAAGCAGGGTGAGGCCTGGGTAGTACTTGGATGGGAGACCGCCTGGGAACACCAGACACTGTAGGCTTGGGAGAAGGATCCAGCAACCCACTCCCCCAAAACAATTAGCCATCGAAAGCCCTATGAATAGCAGAGAAGCACTGACAGTAGTGTTTTGCCTGCTATACTTAGGGTTGCTATGAGTTGGATACCAACGCAAGAGCACCTAACCACATCAACATACTAACATGAGGCACTAATTTATTATTTCCACGTTCCCTGTCCCAAGTATTCAATGTGAAATTTAGAAGGCTCTTGCTAAATAATCATATAATTATTATGTTTGTGTGTTACTTTTCTTTGTGCTTATTGTCAAATTATTGCTACAATTTCTACATTTCTACATTAAAGGAAGATGATAAGCACATTTACTGATTATGTCTAATTTCATAAGGGATATTTTACAAGTGAGAACCCTATATAGCTAAATATAATATTCATAGACAATAAAATATTCTGATATCAACAGGCATGTAAAGAATAAAAAGGAATGAATGCATTCACAGATAAAAATGTTCAACGGCAGTCTAACAATGATTCAGGCAATAAAGTTCTGCACTAAATCAATAAATTTGTTTTGTTTGAAGTCTGCCTGGAACATTCAGCCAATGTCAGAAAGACTTGAAGGTAATGGCCGATAGCACACATTAATGTCAATTGCATGGGCACCTGGCATCTTTGCAGACAATATAGCCAAGGGCCACTACTGAAGTGGTTACTAAGGCTAATGTGAGATTCCTAACAATAGAATGATATCAGCAGGAAGGACACCAATTGGGCAATTCAGAGAAAAATCTAGATCTAGATACAATGAGGTGTATCAGTAAAGGACAAGCAAACAGGAAGTGCTAGCAATGCAAAATCCAAGAAGAGTAAAATCAAAATCTTCCTCAGATTATAAATTATGGTTACTACTATACAAAATATCAAATACTACTATTTTGTAAATACTGTTATTGTGCAAAACCTCAAAGTAACACACTGATACAAATATATAATTGAGATTGATAGAAGACACACGTCTCACTGTTTTGCAGTGAGTGACCAACATTTTCTACACACTAAAATTATACCACTATTCAAAATGCTTTGTGCCTATTGTTCAATAATGGATATTCATAGTAACAAAAATTTTACATTTCATTTCCCATTTTAGAGAAGCAAACTCAAACTCAGAAAAATAACAAAAAGAGAAAACATGACTTAAGGGATGTTTAAATTGAATAAGCAAACACACAGTGACTCCAAGGGAAATACCATGTGTCAGGATCTAGTTTATGGCTTTTTGATTTTTTCTCAGTATTGAAGACGTGATTTTAACTCTTTCTTTCACCTTCTCATTGGTAAGCCACTGCTCCCATGGTCACTATCTGGGGTGATGCAGCTTCAATGCTGTAGACCACTAGATGTGCATGGAATGATGTCATGTTGGTTCTAAGTCCTACTCTAGCAAGAAGAAAAAAGAATAAGGGCAGTTTATAAATACCTCTGACATGGCTTGGCCAGATGTCCTAGGCACCCTGTTCTCTAAATTCTATCCTCAAACTTCAAGACTGGTGGATTATAATCTAAAAGTCACATTTCTTTCCTTACATGCTACTTGTTTCACATTTTTTAGATCACCTTTGAATAGAGTTGTTGCTGGTGATGGGGCAGCACAGTGCAATATTCCTTGGTGGCTCTGGGTCTCTTGTATTTTTTCATGCCAGGGCTCACCTTGTCCTTTCCAAGTCACTAATTGGGACCCAGGCAGGGCCCAGACATTGGTCCTTCTCCATGCACATGTTACTAGAGAACGTAACTCCCAAGGCCAAGGGAAAGAGAATGAGTTCAAAGTCAACTAATTATCAGTAGAAAATATAGCCACCATAAAAGTTAAGCAACATGTGGATAGTATACACCAAACAAAACAAAATGGTGATTGTAAAGAGATAATGGAATATCAAATAAGCAAGTTTTAGGGTTGTTATGATTTGGATCTTCATGTCCCTCATGTCCCTTTTCTTGCCTAGTTTGGGGGACTACTGAGAGGGAGAGGAATTATGTGGACCCTGGAAGAGTGAAGTTGGGACTTCAGGGACATGGTCTTGAAGGAATACTGAGACCTGGGCTTCTTCTTTCTTCTCCCTCTTTTGTGGCTTGCCAGATAGTGTAACATGAACGGCTCATTTCTACCAAACACTTCCCACGCTCATGTACTGTGCCACCACAGGCCCCAGAAACAATGATATGGAATGATTACAGACTGAACCCTGGGGAAGGACATGGCAATACACTCCCCAGGCAATCCCAAAACAACCAGCCATTGAAAACCCTATGAGGGTTTCTATGAGTCCCACACGACTTGACAGCACACAACAACAACAACAACAACAGACTGAACCTTTGAATCCTCTAAAAATAAATCTTTCCTGTCTGAAAGTTGTTTAATCCAGGTATTTTGTCATGGCTATAGAAAGCTGACTGACACAAAGATACTCAATAAATATTATAATTTTATCATATAAAGACTAGCCTTTTAAAAGATTATTTGTATGTAAAATACACAATTTAAATCTCTGTTTTTGGGGGAATTCATTCTCTTGTTTATATTTTTAGGTGGTTATTGTTATAATAGAGGACAACTATTGAATCCAGATCCTCAAAAGACTTGTTATTAATTATAATTTTAAAGTAATCCTTGAGCTCTCAAATATAAAATTTTATCCTCAGCCAAGGACGATAACTTCATCTATACCTTTCTAATATTATCCCCAGATATTTATTTTCTTTACCTTAAGCATTTATTAAAACTCTAAGAAATACTAATAATGAAGATAATATTTTTTAACTTAAATATTTTACTGTTTCTCGATTTAAAATTATATTTGCTATTCAATTTTGTTAAATAGTCTATTACATTTCGATAACACAAAGTGTTACTTTCTTTAAGACTTTTATGAGAAAGCAAATTTGAGTTTTATTAAATCCCCTTTTCTCCTCAAATGATATAGTCATATGTTCCACTAGCTTCATAAAACATATTGGCAAAATTTCTACCTTCTTATGTCTGTCCAATGATTTAGGGTACCGAAATACAATGTTTGAAAAAGATAAATCACGTTGCACTGTTAACATTTTTGTTGTTTTTAACTTTCATTACATCTCCATTTTTATGATAATTAAAATATGATTTTTGTATCTTCCTAAGTATATTTTAGTAATCCATATTTCCATTAAAATTGTTTACTTAAGTTTTTAAATTATTTTTTGGTTAGGACTACATGTAGCATTACTTATCATGTTTGGATTTCCTTTTATTTGATATTATATCTACTTTGTCTTTTCTAATTTTATCTGTTTTTATTTTTCTAGTATTAGACACTTGAGGGTCTTAGTTTAGTGATTGATTTAAAGTACATGTTTTTTCATTTTTTTCTTTTATTATTTTTAGTTTTCTATTTGAAGCTTTCAGACCTTCCATGAAATTTTCAATGGCTAAGCCCCTTAGTTGTTAGGTGCCATGGAGTCAGCATCCCATCCATAGCGACCCTACGTGCAACAGGTGAAACAGTAGTATCAGTGCTTCTCTGACATTCATAGGGTTTTCAATGGCTGATGGCTTTAAGGTAGTGCATTGCCAGGTCTTTCTCCCAAGCCTACATGACCTAGTGTTTTCAGGTGGTGCCCCATCCAAGTACTAACAGGCCCAACCCTGCTTAGCTTCAGAGATTTGATGGGATTGGATGCCACAGTGGTATGGCTGCAGGCTAGCCCCTCTATGTTTAGATAGAAATAACAACGTTGAAACAAACAAGTAAAACAGGAAATTGACCCTTTAATGTAAGATACAAAATAAGAAATAAATATTAGATATTCACTTCTCCTACTCTTTTCATAAATATAAGGCAGATAACACTATTTTAGGAATAAATTTTCTTGTTAAAAATATCTAGGTGTGTAAATTGAGTGAGAAGGAAGAATCAGTAGTTTCAAAAATCATTTAGATAATGTGATAGCTATTGTTCTTCCTCCTTTCTCATTTGTCATATATCTATCACTCTTGCTAATCATTTAGGTTCTGAAACTTAAATGATGTCTTAACTCCATTAAGTGTTCTATGGGATTAGAAGGATCTTTTAACCATCTTTATTTTCTAGTTACTCATGCATCCACTATCCTCTGTGTTTGTATACTATGCAATTTTACTTTATGGATTTCTCTAAAGTTTACATATTTATTGACTTTATATACATTCCATGTTTCTATTACAATCTTTAGTTATAAACATCCATTAGCAATAATCATGCCTATAATACTACCTTGGTAAAACTCTTATAAATAGACACAATGCTAAGTGTGAATACTCAATTTTGCTTTGTTTGTTTGGTTTTGTTTTATGTTTTCTGCAGTACTTGGAGGTTAAACCTAAGGACTCATACATACTTTTCAAAAGGTCTACCACTGAGCTATACCCATAGCCCATGTTTTCTATATTTTAAGTCAGAATCTCACTAAGTCACACAGGCTGCTTGTGACCTCCAACTCATGATCCTCCTGCCTCCACCTCCAGAGGTGCTAAGATTGCAAGGGTGAGCCACCACACCCTGCTCCTCATTTTAAAATTATTCCACACTTCCTGTATGTTTGGTGCTCATTTTCTCTTCATTCTTTCCTTGGCCTTTGCATGTTAGTTTTGAAAATGTCTACTGAGCTGTCTTTAAGCTCACTGATATCTTATGCCTTTGTCAAGTTTCCTGCTGATGACTCCATTAAAGGCATTCTTCATTTCTATTAAAGAGTTTCTTATTTCTAGAATTTCCTTTTGATTCTTAAAGATTCTATCCCTCTACTTACATTATTCATCTAGCCTTGAATATTATCTATTTTTTTAATTTTACCCCTAATGTAATCATAGTTATTTTAACACCTGTCTGATAACTCCAAAATCCCTGCCATATTTGAATTAGGTTACATGCATACTTTTTCACTTCAGACTGTTTTTGTTTTTCTTATTCAATTTTATTATAGCTCATGGTATTTTTGTTGGAAGTTAGACATAAGAAATCAAGAAATGAGCGAGTTAGTATATGAGCCTTTAGTTCTGGGTTTTAGCTTAATCTGGGAGGAGTCAGACTGGGTTATATGTTTTTGTAAGGGTAGTTACCTGAGATATCAAATTCCCTTACTGCCATTGTTTTAGACTCTTCTGTTGGTTTTTGTTTGTTTAATTCTACCTTTTCAGAGAGCATGGATGCCTTGAGGCTCTTCCATTTGTAACACTCTTATTTGATTGATGGATTGTGGCTGTGGGTTAAGGTTTGGGGAGCAGAAGCATTCTCTAATCCAAAGATTAAGTCTCACTCTTCTAGTGGGCCATTCACCCCAAAAGGCTCCCCAATTTTTTCTTAGCTGTCATTTTTCTCCCCTTGGATGGGATGGGAAAGAAAGGTCCAGGGATCCTTAGAGCAATGATTAGTAAGGTTTTGTGTGTGTGTGTGTGTGTGTGTGTGTGTGTGTGTGGCAAATGCAGGGGGCATATTTCACAGTGATTACTCTTCTCATCCCTAATCTATACCCAGGAGAGCTTCTTTCTTTTATCATTGCCATGAAAATACAACAGAGTTCTGGGTGGTAAAATGCACAAAATTGTGGCCCTTCGAGCTGTTTTTTTGCTCTCATACTAATCCAACCTAAGCCACCAAAACTTCCTAAAAATTATCACTTGAGTTCTACCTGTTTACAGCCCCAATATCCTCTTATCCAGGTTATCATCTCCCCATTATGAGGCTCTATATTCTCCCATCTCTCCAGATGTCAGAGTGGCAGTTTTCCCTATGCCCTCTCTTCTCTGATGAGTCCATGACAAGGTCTTGGTTTTCATTTTTGTTCAATTGTTTGTTTGTTATGAGATTGGGACTGATAATTTCCAAGCTTGTAAGTGGCAAAGTTGAACCTGGAAGTCTCCTATGCATATTTTGGAACCAAGATTCCTTCACAAAATAGATAACTTAAAGCTTAAGTGTATGTTCATATTTCTATCTTTTATATGTATAGTATTGATCTTCCCAAAATGAAGAATTATCACATTTGAGTTTGCAAATATATCTTATATAGAAGTCACTTAGAATAAATAGGCTTTAATTCTGTTCTCCCTGAGAGACTTTTCAGAATATAGGGACTTTTGGCATTGGACTAGTGTGCCTGTATACATGAGAAAGTTATGTATTATATGTAGCATTTCCAAGGTAACATCATAAGCAACTATGAAAAACTCAACTATCAATACTCTCTATTCATGTATTCATTTAGCTGATATCTATGTATGTGGCAGGACAGGACATCCTCTTTTCACCTGTTCCCAGCTTTAACCTCCATTGTGCGCAGTGTGTATGTGTGCATGTGTATTCACCCATGTATGTGCAACATGTGCATGTGCTTAAAATGTGGCATCATATCAAAGCCATGAGGGGCCACGGATATTCCCACAAGAATGATCCCTTGTTCATTGCAAGGATCTACTTAGTATAAAGTAAGAATTTCTCTTGATCTGCCCAGATGGAGCTGAGAATAGGTATCCCATTCAGATGAGTAAGATATTGTGTCTCTTTAGCAGAAGACAGCAGTAAGATCAGTTATGAACAAGAACCTGCAAAGAAAGTTGTCAGGAAAATGTGATGAAAATAAAGAAGAAAGAATTCATAGGAAAGGAAAAAAAAAAGTTCATATATTCTTCCCAGCATCTGAAACTCAAGTGTCTATGCAATTAGATAAGAATGATCATAGGATTAAAAAAAAATATATCAGAACATCCTGTCACACTAACATGGCAGCGAACTAAAATCTACAGTGTTTAATATGTGTCAGAAGTCAGTGAATGTAAATATTGACCTAGATGTTCCTCTCAGCCACGTTTCTTCCTGACTATAAGCACCTGACCTCCCTTTTCTTAAAGCATTTACTTTTAAAACTTGCAATTATAAATTCTCCCTGTGGTTCCTGACATATAAATCTACCAGCCTCTTGGCAGTTTTTCAATCCAGAAACAGCTTTCTCGAGACTTGGGAGCCATCCTAGGAAATGGAATCATCAAGGAAGACAGTAGCCATACCTCTCAGTCGTTTGGAAGTTATCAGCTTCACTGCTTTATACACTGATGCCAATTAATGCATATTAAATGATTGACCAACCTCTCCTCAAACATCATTTAATACTTATGTACTAGCTGATTCCAGTACTTACAAAATCTCCTACGTTCTCTTCCCAAAACGTCCAGTTCAATCTCTCCCCTATTGTTGTTGTTGTTGTTAGGTGCTATTGAGTCGGTATCCAACTCATAGCGACCCTCATATTGTTCTCAATGACTGACTGTTTCGGGATTGCCCTGGGAGTGGATTGCCAGGCCCTTCTCCCACTTTTGCGGTGCTGGGAATTGAACTCCGGATCTCAGAGACTGCAGCGCAGAGCTCTACCAACTGAGCTAAATCCCAGCCTCTCTCCCCTATTGTACTAGTCTTGAATTAAATCTACCTTGACTCTTACTTCCATGTGGGACAATTGTTCTTTGAAATTTAAAACATGTTATATATTCCTTCTAAAAAAAGAAAAACATGTGGAAAAAACAAATGAAAAGTTACTATTAAATAATTGGAATAAATACAACTATGGTGATATATATAGAGGACTGGGATTTAGCTCAGTTGGTAGAGCACTGCGCTGCAGTCTCTGAGGTCCTGAGTTCAATTCCCAGCACCACAAAAATGGGAGAAGGGCCTGGCAATCCACTCCCAAGGCAATCCCGCAACAGTCAGCCATTGAAAACCCCATGAGGGTCGCTATGAGTCGGATAACGACTCGATGGCACCTAACAACAACAACAACAACAATGGTGATATATAGCTGGTAAAATGGTGACATGAAAGAAAAAATAACTTGTATGAACAAAATATAAAGGCTTTCCAGGGATGAAATCCAACTGTGGTTTTAAAGTCTAGCCCCTCTGCCAGAGCACAGAGCATAGGCAAAAATCTAGGGAGATTTGTGTAGTCAGGAAATTAGTTCAGACTCCCTTGGAATTAATATGCGAGACAAAAACTGAGGTTAAAGAGATCACAGGATATACCATGCAGATGGTGTGGCCAATAGGAGGAGGAAACCTTAGAGACAGGGGACCAGTCAAAAGGTCCTTAGAAGTAATGTCAGCTAAACTAAAGAAATGTCAGTTTGGATGGAGATTCATAGATACATTCAAATAACATACCAGGGTTACAGTCAAGGTGCAGTGTTACTTTAATGAATTTGCACAGGAAGAAGAAGACCGAAGAGATCAAGACACCTTTTCAGACTCTTTTCTTGCACGGCTGGTAAATGTTCATGTTATAAGGAACTGGGTCTGGGCCCTCTTTCTTTTGTTTGTTCCATGCTCTGTCACTGTGGTCAGAGCTATCTCACACAAGTCTTGGAAAGCACAAAGGATGAAAAGAATGTGGGAAAACAATGAAGTCACTGAAAACAGTTTTTAGGTTAATGCATGACCTGATAAGGATGGCTAAACACAAGCATTGTGACAGCAGACTAGATTAAATGAACCCATGAATCTGAGTTGTTTTACCAACAGAAATTGGCAGCATTTGGTCTTGGAGAATGGGCTAAATAATTAAATGTGTCAGGTGAATTCTAAACTCATAATAGTATCATCAATATTCATGGTAACTATTATTAGGCTTGTATTAAAAGCTTAGAAAATGAGGCTCACTGAGCCAAACACTTCAATCTGAATTCCTGGTAGTCCACATACTAACTGTGAAACTTCAGGCAAGCCATTTAATCTCCTTTATGCCAAAGGCTTTTTCCTCTACTGTATATCAATTAATTTTTCTATATTATTAGAGGTTTCTTTTCTGCACTTAATATGAAATCTTTGTGAAAAAAAGAAAGAGAGAAAGAAAGAGAGAAGGAAAGAGAAAGGGAGAAACAAAGAAAGAGAGAGAGAGAGAGAGAGAGAGAGAGAGAGAGAGGAAAGAAGGAAAGAAGGAAGAAAGGAAGAAAAGGGAAAGGGAAAGGGAAAGAAAGAAAGATGTGCACTTAGAAAATGTGACCTGGCAGCTTAAGTAATTTTCCCAAGGTCATTCAGTGAATCAGTGGTACATATAAGGGTAAGAAGCTATAATTTTTACTCTAATTTCCTGCCTGAACCATTAGATAGCTCCATCTGTTTTGATTCCATCATTAATATGAAGCCATATTTCTGTCTCTTAATAGAAATGAACCGATCTACTGGCTAAAAGTGGAAGGTGAAAAAGAATTTCCATAGCTTTAAATGTAGTATCATTCCTCACAAATGCAACTTAGAAAATGGATCTGTTATGCATTTAAATATTGTTTAAAAGCTTTAGAACACAGATCTTTATATCTCTAATAAAATAAAAATATAAAGTTCACATTAACATGAGTATTAAATGAACCTTTTTATGTTAAACATTAAATTGAGCTTTTGATATTTTGATAATGTCATGGAAACATTTTTAAATGATGAGGCATTTATTAATGCCTGCTTAAGTTAAAAGTAATACTACATTAATTTGATCCAATAAATGTTCACACAATATACAATAATACATTGATAATGACTGACCACTTCATAAGTGTTAACCAGCATATTATTATATAGTAAATGAATTGGACAGTCACTGTAATGTTCATTATTAACTCAGTTAATTAAATGTATGTCATATATACCATTAGTAACTAGGTAATTCAATTCTTTTGAATGTTACTAAATCCTATCAATATAATATGATCCAAGAAAAATTAAATATATAAATGTAAATGTTCCATGTCTGTAACACCTATTTTTCATGACTAGCCAGAGAGAATTTCCCTATTTTTGGATGAAGATGGTCTCCAAATATTTGCAAACTGAAAAATATGACATGATGGTTTGTATCATTATTTATGACTTCATTCTCATGTTTATATATTTAATGTCACAGTCTTCTGATAATTTTAGCCAAATCTTTTGATCTCTTGTGATATATTTAACTTATCAAAATAATTGGAACTTTATTCCTCCAAGTTGCTTATACTCAGTATATATTACACTCAAAGTACATATCATTATTTTATGTGTTAGTCACCTTTAAATGCTAAATAATATTGGTAATAGATGAACACAAACTTTCAAGAAACCAAATATAAGTATTTGTGTTGTTCAAAATGACCTTAATCTGCATATATGAATCTAATAGCGAGTTGGTTATATGAGGTTTGAGCTGGAGATTTGAGTATTGTTGGTGTATAGCTGATATGGATATCTTACTGTGTAAAAATGCTGCTACTGGGGTTAATGACATGGAGGCAGACCACAGACCATTCATGTCGCGGTCCTCTGTGCCATGGGTTTTATGGATATACTCACATTACAATAAGACCCATCTCATGATCTTGGAAACTAAATCCTTGTTGTATCTGATTCTTGTATGGCATACCAAGGCTTCAGAGGCCATTACTCTACAACTTTCCAAAAACAGAGCAAAACCCTCAAGCTTTGTTATTAGGCTCATGGATCTCTACCATCCCTTGAAATGGGGATAGAGATAATGACACTCACTTTGCCATGGCCCTAAGATATAAATGTTTTGTAGGCAAGATAAAATGCATAAAAATCCACTAACAAGTTTATTCCCATTATGAATGCATAAAGTGTTCAGTTGTTATGATGTTCTTCTTTTTAGGTATAAAATCAGTGTCATTGATCCCTTTATGCAAACAAGTAGGTTTCATATTAATTTCTTATAATAATGATATCTTACAAAAGAGTCTACCCATGAGGACATGACTTTTGGTTATTAATATATGTTCTATTTGAAAGTATACCAGTTTGTATGCAAATATGCCTTTTTGGATTTTTTTTCCAGTATTTACATGTGCAGATTACTAAATCTATCTCATGAGTTGATCATTTGAATACATTTCCAAGTCTACACGCAATGGAAATATTGTGTATACAACTTTTTTTTGGTCAAAATGTTACCAAGTTTCATTTTTTCATTGTAGTATGATACAGGCATATACTATTTATTCTTGAATTTAACCAGCACCCTGATCTAGTCCATACCCTAGTGGAGCCTGATTCACCCAGGAGATATACTCTACTGCTCATTTTTTTTTCATTCCAGAGGTGGTGGACCTATGTGTGCAACAAAAATGGACAGGGTAGCTGATCATGAGTGTAAAGCTGTGTCAATCAGGCTAATCTCCTGCAAAAGTTGAAATCTAGCTATTTCTTAATTTCTTGATTAGCATTATCCAAATAACATGTGCAAGCTCATCTGAAATAAGCTCCTGAGTTAATAAAATCTGGGAGGTACTTATTCCAATTTAGTGTATACATAGTTATAGGAGAAGACTCAGAAATCAAAAAGATGATCATACACAGCAAAATTCAAATGCAAAGTTGTTCAATGTGCAGAGGAGAAAGGAAACTTTAAAGCTGTTGCAATTTCAGGGGATGCAGAAAGCAACATTTAGAAACACTAGAAACACAAGGAGGCTACCAGCAAGTATGAGGTATGACTCACAAAAAATTTACTTGTCCCAAGAAAGGGTAATTTCTTTCAGTTTTCATGTTTTTTCAAGAAAGACTCAAGCCTGGAATGCTAATGAGTTATGACCTACTATGGGAGGAGGTGATAAAGAAAGCCAGCTCTTTCAGCATTTCTCAAAGTTATTTTAAAGCCAGCAAAATATGTGGACCATATGGTTCATGTGCTGAATGGGCTGGTGTTGTGATGTAGAACAATGAGATGTCAAATTATAGCATTGTGTTATTTTTACAACATATAGAGCAGTTCTATAACATTCCTCCAAACTAGTTCTCAACCTTGAATACCATCAAAAGATTTTGAACTAAAGTTGTTGATTTGTCAGCGACACAGCACCAAACTGAGGAAGAGGAGAAACTTTCTGATGGAGAAAATTGCCGCTGTTCATGAAACTGCTATTTATCTTGATATGCCCCTAAACTACACATTAAAGAAAAAAAGTATAAAAGAGATGCTTTGAAAACTGATTAGCCAGGCATGGTGACGCGTATTTGTAATCCCAGTGACTCAAGAAGAAGAGACAGACAGAAGGATTGCAAGTTCAAGGTAAGAGGCAGCCTGAGTACTTTAGTGAAACTCTGTCTCAAGATAAAAATATATATATACACACACACACACACACACACACACACACACACACACACACACATATATACACATGGGGCTGAACGTGCATCTCAGTATTAGAGTGTGTGCCAAGTACGCACAAGGCCCTGGGTACACCACCAGAATACTACAAAAATAATGAATAAATAAATATAATTAAAATTTTGAAAAACACTACAGATTGTGAAAAACTTTGCAAAATTGGTTGTGGGAGAAAGCCACTACTGCTTTTCATTTTGAAGAGGAAGACTTACATAAATCGGAGGCATTTCCAGTAGGTATTATAGTCAGAGCCCAGAATAAAGGGTGGATGGTGGGGGAGCTGATGTGATGTTGGAGTGGTTGAAAATATTATGGTGTAGTAAACATGGAGTCTTTTAAAATCAAAGGGCTGGGGTTTAGCTCAGTTAGTAGAGTACTGTTCTGTGCTCCCTAAAGCCCTGGGTTCTATTCCCAGCACCGCAAAAATGGGAAGACATGGTAGCCCACTCCCAAAACAATACTGAGACAATCAGCCATTGAAAATCCTATGAAGGTCGCTATGACTTAGATACAACCAGAAGCCACCTAACAACAACAACAAACAAACAAACAAACAAATCAAAGGTCAGTGCTTATCCTCAATGCATTCAAAGGGCGTCTTATTGATTCTGTCAAGGATCAGTTCCACAAGATGAAAACTGAATCTGCTGTTATTCCAGGTGGAATGACATCAGTATTGTAGCAAATGGACATATCCATTAATAATCATTTTAAAGACAAGTTGAGCCAATATTTGAACTGGATTGAGGGTCCTGCCTCTAAATTAACATAAATAGGAAAAATAAAAATTGCAGCTCCTTCAGAAATTGTGCTCTGGGTGTTGGTGTCATGGAAAGCCATTTGAGAAAGCCTTGTTGTCAAATCTTTTAAGAAATGTCGTATAACTCATGCTTTGGATGGATTTGAAGTTCACCTTTTATGGGAGGATATTGAAGATAAATATGATAATGAAGTGATGGAGAGAACTGATATCATTTTAGTTATGAGCGATGATGACAAGATGATAACTAATAGTAAATTATAATGATAACAATAAACAAAATATAAATTTATTGCATTATATTTCTTTTATGACATGTTCAGTGGTTCCAAAATATTCCAGCAAACCACTTCTGAACCTCAAATCTAATCAGCTTGCAATTCTAACCTGCATCTGATTTTTTAACCTTCTAAATCTGTTGAAGGTGTGAGGATGAGATTCAACAATATAGAGTATTTTACAGATATGTAATTTATAAGAATCAGTACTTAATAGTGGAGTGAAAATTCTGGTAGGTTTGTACAAGTTGCTTTACATCAGGTTTTTCAATTGCAAAAACAGAAATCAGAGTTTAAAGTAGAATGTAAGAGTTAAAAATAAGTTGTAACCAAAAATTATTGAAGGGACTTCTACATATACTGTGTCAGGTATTTTGATTAACTAAATTGTTCTTTGATTTCCCAAACCATCTCTCTCCATGAGAGAACAGTTTAGACTGGATTTTGAAACCAGAATATAAAATAGTGAAGTCCACGTAAAAGCTCTGGTGTCTGAATTGAAATTTGCACTTGACTCCATTACTCAGGGTGCTTATTAAATGATGACTGAATTGGAGGATGTTCTCCAGGTCTCATGAAGTAGAATCTTCAGTGATGGAATTTGAGCATCTATATTTCTAACAAGTTCAGCAATTGATTGTAGTGTATGATAGGGTTTGAGAATGACCCTTTGAGAGATGTCATTTTAAGGTGTTTCATATGCAGTACAATTAATTTAATGGTACTCACTAAAATGAAACTTGAAATTCATCAGTCAATTTTCTAGTGTCATACTTGATGAGTCTTATTGCCTCTTCATTAGTGAATGGCTTAAACATATATTTATTTCATGCATAATATGTGCGTGGTATTGTTTTAGCCACAATGTAATGAAAGTGAACAAGAGAGAAATTTCCTGCTTTCATGGAAATTAATTTTAATGGTGAAGAGGAGATTTTGATAGTTTTTTATTGGCTTTTGATGGAGATGACTAAGTGTTATGAAGGATCATCAGCAAAAAGAAGCAAGATCCTTTATTGGACACATCTACCATACAAGAAAAATAAAAATACCCCCCCCCAATAATAACAAACAAAAAATACTACCTTTATCACATCAACCCAGGACTTTTCTGTGATATTGACACTTCACTCCTAATGTCATGGAAAGGGAAATAGATTTACAGGAGTGTGGATTAAAGGAAAACTAGTGAAAATGGAGGAAAACAAAAATATTAAAATAACTGTTTCACAAAGAATCAGATGGTATATTCTTGTCTCAGTACCAGACTTCATATATTTTAAGATTTGGAGCTGTTAATAAATGTTTGAGATTCAATTTTTTTCATCTACGAAATAGAAGCGATGCCTCCTGATCTGCTTAGCTCATGAGTGCTGTGTGTATTATTTGTTTTCTATCCAAAAATAAAATTCAAAAAATATCAGACTTCATTTTTCTATGACTTACATTCTGTCTTATCATCTTTCAACTATTGGCTCAAAACCAAAGACCAGACATTTAATCCAAAGTTTCATTAAACTTTGTGCATTATTTTCTCTCTCTGCTTCTCTCTGCCCTTCTCCTACGTACTCTGGTCTTCTCTAAAGTGTAGACATCTTTAAATATGTAATCACTAAAATGTGTAGTCATTATCTGTCTGATGATACTACCTGCTGTGTAATCTACTTTCCCACCTTATTTTTACCATTTTTTTAACCATTACCCATTCCCTCTGGTACCTAATGGGTATCAGCACCACATCTGTTAACTTTATGCACTCTGTGATTCCACCCTGGGTCTCTCTGGCTGATATAACCTATAATGTTGCTTTATCCTGGATGGTTTTTCAAGTTTTGATGATAAATCGTCACTTTCTCATTTGAATAGCTTTCTTATTTTTCCTTGAGCCACAAAGAGCCATTGGGAGTTTTTCAAGCTTTCTCTATCTAAATTTTTCCTGGCATTATTTCAGCAACCATACCCACCATAGGACCCTTATACATAAGAGATTTTTCTTCCAGGCTCATCATTTTTCAGAGTATTAATGCCAAGTAAGATGCAGTGTTCTCTCAACTCCTTATTCAAAGCAAATATCATCTGTTCCTTTCTGCTTAAGGACAGGTGACCAAGATACCTGTTTCCAAAATTCACATGAGCAAATTATTCATTATTTTCCCCTACCTTGTCTATGATTTTTTTTTTCTAATTGTACTTGATAAAGTAGGAGACTCCCTTTAAAATAAAAAAATGGAAAAGTCCTAAGCTTTGATTCCTTTGGGATTTTGCTTTTGATATGCAAAAAAGGCTATCTGAAGTCTAAGACCTTTTCTGTCTTTCTCAAAAAAAAAAAAAAAAAAAAAAAAGAGTTTGTCCTTGCAAATCAAAGCCGTGCTCATCACGAGTACTTAAATACTTAAAAGTGTGTTCCATTCTTGGTGTCTAGATACGTCATTAGGGCAATAGTCCTGCAATACATTAGCTTAAAGTATAGTTTTATAAGGAGTGGAAGGCAGAGTGGATCAAAGAGAAGCCGTGTGTGTGTGTGTGTGTGTGTGTGTGTGTGTGTGTGTGTGTTTCTTTTTCTAACATATCACATAAAGGACAAGTAAAATGGTCTCTGTGAAAGCTAGTTTATATGAAAGTGATCATGAAGTGATTAAACAACAAAATCTATAGCCATCACTATTGACGAAAAGTTATTTATCAGAAAGGACATGCTGTGGAGCTAGGTAAGAATGGGATTATTATTTTCAGTTCTTTCACTAAATAGAAAACTTATTTGCAGCTAGAAGGATTAAAAATATCGCCCTCACTCTCATAAAAAGCAAAAGACAAGTTTCAGTATTAAGAATGCAGCTAGCAGATAGAATCCTGTCAATCACAGTGATTCAGACTGTTCAGGTTAGAGACAGAGGCTAAGAGATACAGCCTTACCATTAAATAGTAAAACAGGAAGCCAGAGTTTTGCAAAATTTATTGGAAGGAAGGAAAGTTATGTGTGAGGACAATTGATTAAGATGTGACATGTTAAAGGCTGTGCTCTGACCCAGTACATAAGTAAAGTCTTAAGACTCCCAAGGCAGACATCCGGCACCACAGTAGAGCATAAGACCTAGGGCTGAATTTTCATGGAAGGAACCTCAAACTTTGAAAAAGAAATAGCATCAAGAACAAATCAAAAAATCAAGTATTTGGTTAGTTACTCCAGAATATTAGGGGTGAAAATAGGAATGCAGTACCAGCACCTACTTCATGTCTGTCTCAGTTTTAAAAATATGTTTAGAAACGTGTGTCCTCCTTTTCAAATAGTGAATTCAGTCATTTTCAATAAATCCTTATGCAGTTTTCATAGAAATTTACAACTTTCATCTAATATTATACATAAACATATGAGTGAAGTGATTCTGTCTCACTCTAATTAAAGATTTTTTCTCACTTAACATAGGCTAAATCAGTTAATTAGCAATTGCTGTCTAAAGCAGATTTTAGACTCTCTATGGTATATACCAGATATATAAACACTGAATAAATTAAAGATATAAGACTATGATACACATAAAAGAGATAATTACATTAAAAATAATTTAATATAACCCACTTAATGAAATGTTACAAATTTAACTTCAGACTCCCACTTCACAGAGTCCTGTCTAGAACTGTAATATGCCACAAACCTTGTTAGAACAAAATCCATGGAAAAGACTTCTTCCTCCTTCCATCCAGAGCCCTTGCATTTTCATTTATCCTCTTATGATGAAGAGTTGAATAGACTTCGTTTCTTGAACCCTTGACCTCATATCCTGTAATTGGATAAAGTATCAGTAAATCAATATTTAATTGAAATCCTATAATAACCAATACATGCATTAGATTTCTAGGATAAGAAGGAGACAATTTTTATAACAGGAATTAGCACTATACTGAGTATGAGATGATATTCAACTCTGTGGGTCATTCTTTATAAATCAAAATTTATTCAGTGATAATGAAGTAGAAGAATGTGGATAACAGATAGATAAATAATATACTCCATTCTAGCTATAGGAGACATAAGTAGGAGTCAATCAGTTTTAGTGTTTATTTCTGTAACATATATTACTTTATATTTAAAAACCCATACTTAAAATTTTAATGCAATCAAAGTAGTGGAAGATTTGAAGAGGTGAGTAATTTACATAGGAGTGGCTTTGCAGGTCTGTGACTGGAGTTGGCCAAGATGATTTTTTTCATCAATGTGTTTGCAATGGTTACAATGATTATGTAGGTATTATCTAGACATAATATCGAATATTTTTCAGCTTTTAAGAAACAAGTTCAATTCATAGTTCCTTTAACATACCCAATTTGTTTTGTCTCTTCTGACCTCTAGTGATCACTCTGTTTTTTAGATTCACATTTTAGTATCACATCCTTGGCTCTCTATTTTTACATTGTAAATCTTTGGGCTTAATTATATATTGAAAGTTTGTTTTGTTAAATTAATATCATCATAATATTTTGAAGTAAGTGGATATATTTTATGTTTCCTTTTATCCTACAAAGTACCCTGAGCAATGAGTTTAATATAGAAGTTGAACAATAAATATGTATAAGAACCAATTGGGCTGTATTATATAAAGCATGTATGGCTAGAAGTTTGGTGAATAAAAATTTATATGATATGGCTCCACAGATATTTCTAAGCAGTATTTTTTACCTGTTTGGGCAAGACAATCATCTCTTTATTAGCATAAGGAAGGAAAAGTATTAGATCATCTGAGTCAATAATGCCATTTCCTCTATGGTGCAGCTCCAATATAACTCATTGAAAGAATATCTAAGGAATCTCTCCAACTTCATAAGTGGTATTTGAGGAGCAACAATTTTGGGACCCAGTTGTGTGCTAAAGTGTTGGACATTCAGTGCTAAACAAAATGAGCATCCTTTACGGAACATGATTTCTACAGTCTATTGAGGAAAGGAGAGAATTCAACAGTCATTTGCTATGTGTGAAACCCATAATATGCGAAGTGAAAGAAATACCGCAGGAACCATTGCAGGTTGATTTGGTAAAAAAGAAATGTCTCTCTGAGAAAACCACATTTAAGATCTGGCTTTAAGAATCAGGTAGGGTGAGGTAAAAAGAAAAACCAATATGGAAATGAAGTAAAATATTGCAAGTGTGTTAGAAGAGATAAAGGCTGAATGTAGAGTAACGTTTGGTGCAAAGAGGAAACTGAATGAGGATGTTGCCATAGCACTCTTCATGACCCATGGCACTTTTTGGAAGTATTCCATATTTCAAGTACCCAGCTAGGTGGTAAGACTATGAGAGTAAAACTTTCCCATATGTTCCTTGACAAGATTTATTTCTAATCAAGCTTATAATTTAGTAGCAAAGAAAAGCAACTAAATTATTGATTTCAACAGGGCACAGTGGTGCACACCTATAATCTCAGTGACTCAGGAGGCAGAGACAGGAAGATCCCAAGTTCAAGGCCAGATGTAGCCTATGTAATTTAGCAAGATTCCATCCCAAATAAAATGTGAACCAGGGGCTCAGAGTGCAGCTCTGTGGTACAGTGCTTGTGAAGCATATATGAGGCCCTGGGTTTAACCCCTCAGTACTGCAAAAAATGAATGAATTAATTAATTAACTAAATTATTGACTTCAGAGTAATCCCGTTGGATTTTTTTTAAAGAATGTTTTATCAAATTGAAATAACTGTAAGGGTAAATATTATCATTATCTTTAAGTATAGGGGAAAAATATATCTGCATTAGTAACATGCAAGGATAAAACAATGAAACTGTCTTAAATTGGGAGGGCAATACTAGTTTCCCTGAGAAAAATTCATAAGCTGAGGCTGAAATGAACATGGAGTACATGAAGGGGAAATTTGGGGGAAAGTGCATGCACAAGGACCTTGCACAAAAGGGAGCATGGTATTTCCAAGAAACCCAAATTCAGCCAGTGTGGCTGGAGGATGGCAATCAAAAGAGAGAATGACCCACTAGGCAGAACATGCAATATTTCCCAGACCTTGTGAAAATGTTATGTATGCATAATATGTCTATAGTTTGTATATATTTTGCTGTCTTAGCACTTTGGGAAGCTTTTGGAGTAGGTTATGCAGGATTAATGACATAATCAAATTTCCCATGGCAAACTTATCAGGAAAGAGCACCCAAGAAATTGCTTTGCCCTTTGAGTAGTGCAGAAAAGGAATGTGTCCAGGATAATGTATTTTCTATAAAGCATTCCTCAGCTAGGGAAGAGACACAGAGAAAATATGTTTAGAAGAGAGTTGGTCCCCAGCCTCATCCCAGGAGTTCAATGTCCAGGGGATCAGGAACTTCTACAAGTTTTTCTAAAAATTCAAGGCCAGCATGAGGTTCTTTCATCTTTGAGGATGGGGATAATTTTAAGGCAACTTCTCAAAGGCTCTTCTTTACTGTTGCATGAAGAAAAATAGACTCTTTCCTAGTATCAAGGAAGAGCAGGCAACAATGGCAGATTAGAGAATTGGAGATGGCTAGTATAGACAGTATAGAAACCTAAAGAGGATTGTGAAAGAACTTTTTATGGGATGGGCATGTTTGGCTTCTTGTAAGAACATGAGAAACCAAGATCTGGATTTCAGAGAGGATGAGGTAAGTCAATTCCCCAAGGCTCCCATAATAAGTACAGGTGGAAATAAGAAAAGATCTTCTATTCCGTATGGTAGGGTTAAGAGGAAACTGTTGTCTGGAAATAATGTATACAATGAATATGGCCCCTACATGGATCAATGAGGTGTGCTCTAGTGAGATCATGGATAATTCCCCACTATATGCAAAAAGGCCTGCTACTGTACCACTGTGGCATCTGGTCCCATCAGATCTTGGAAGCTAAGCAGGGTCAAGCCTGGTTAACACTTGGATTGGAGACCACCTTTGAACACCAGGTGCTGTAGGCTTGGGAGACGGACCCAGCAACCCACTCCAAAAAGATAAATAACCATTGAAAACCCTATGAGTAGCAGAGAAGCACTGTCAATAGCCTATTGTATGTAGGGTCTCTATGAGTCAGATACCAGCTCAACAGTACCTAACAACAAGAACATATGCAAAAAAAATGCAAGGCCAGGCTGATGCAACAGACATCTTCACTGAGAAGGACATTGCCTGTACAATGATCTTAAACCAGTTGCATCATCCCAGTAGGATTATACTCCAACTCCCGGAATGTAGGAGCCATCCTCTAAGAATAAGGACCAAGAAAGTCCCAAGTGGGGTCAAGGAAAATTAAACGTTTCAGAACTAAATGCACGGCATAAAACATTATAGCTATAATTCATATTTGTGTCAGTTTGAGATAAAATAGTATAGCATTTCCTTTTATTTTTTCTTTCTTTCTTTCTTTCTTTCTTTCTTTTTTTTTTTTTTTTTTTTTTTTTTTGTAGTACTTGGTTTCAAACCCAGGGCCTCACACACCCTTTGCAAATGCTCTACCACAGAGATGCAACTCCAGCCCACTTTTAACCCTTATCATGAGACAAGGTCTAGTTTACACAGGCTGCCTCAACTTTGGGGTTGTTGGGCTTACAGGTGTGAGCCCCTGTGCCCAGCAGCCTTTTCATGTATAATATGAAGTATGAAGATGAAATATCATAACTCTAAAAGAATACTAATTAAGAGGAGTTTATTTTAAGATCTAATTATTTACAAAGACTTAGAAGTTACAGGAGGATGTCAAAGGGTAATTCAGTGACATGAAGTTTACCTGCAGCCTGGATAAAAAGGCACAAGCACTAAAATAATGTGGTTCCTAGAAATTGAAACAGAATTGTTTTGGGGAATTTGTGGCCTTGAGAGAAGGAGTAGCTTGGGTTGCAGCGAGCTTCAGGTGATATTGGTGAGACAACGCTAAGGAAGAAAGGTCCTGATTTCACTTTTATGTCTGCTGCCTTTCCCTCTGCTCTTCTACTGCCCAGAAATGGAAATCCGGGAGCACAGGGACCAGTAAATGTAGTACACAGATGACATTCTTCTGGCCATTGCAGGATGAGAAAGTGCCACCAACTGCAAAGGAGAACACTGGCATAGCCTATCCCACTTGTCTTCTGAGGGGAAAAAGAACATTTCTAGCCCAGACTGCCTTGAGTGGAGTGTTGTATACTAAGAGGCCAAACTTTTATGTTTCTAAATAGGATTTTCTAAAGCTCTGTACAGAAACATGAAATTGTGAGAAAACGAAATTTAGTTGTGAATGCCAAAATGATGTTTATGCCATACACAATAGATTTGAGAAGAATGCTTGATGATATGAGATAATTTTCAAAGTCTAGCCTTGATAGAGATTGCTTGCACTGGGGAAAATAAACAGACACATTTGATATCACTGTGACAGGTCTTGTGCCTTCCACATCTTAACCATCATTGTGCAGGATTATTGGAGCACATTTTTAGTTTGGGGATCTATAAATGTACTTCACTAATTCTCCCCTTTGGTCAGGAGCTGAGAAGTAGGCATGAAAGAGTTCACAGGTCACTATGAATGAGTGCACATGCTAGGAGGTATTTGAGCAGAAGAGTTCAAGAACTATCCAAAGCTTATTCATGTTAACATGGAAAATTAAAATCAATTTAACATACAAAAGGAAGGGAAGGGAAAAATCTAAAATTTCCTATCAACTTATAATGAATAAGAAATAAAAATATGAATGACTTTTAGCTAGAAATAGCTAAATGAAGTTTTTTGTTTTGGCATATGCTTTACCCAATCACTCCCTCACCTTCAAACACGATGTACACAGAATGTTCTTGTTGTTCTTAGGAACCATCAAGTTGAATGTGACTCATAGGGACCCTATGTAGAACAGAACAAAACACTACCCAACATTCTGCCATGCACAGGATCTTTTTATGTTTGAGCCCAGTGTTGTGGATACTATGTTTCTTTTCATTTTGAGTAGTGTAACATCAGTAAAAGGAGGTTCCAGGGGTTTTACTCCATTGTTGTCATTAAGGCTGACTCTCCTTTGAGGAGGCAACTCTTCTCTAGAAGCCCCTTCTAGTCTAAGGGGCTCATTTTCTAGTACGATATTTGATACTGTTTCTTTGCTATTCATAGAGTTTTCAATGGCTAAATGTTTCCTGAATGGGCTGCTGGATGTTTCTCCTTAGTCTGCCTTAGTTTGGAAGCTCAGCTGAAACCTGTCCACCATGGGTGGCCCTGCTGGTATCTGAAATACTGGTAGCATAGCTTTCATCATCACAACAGCATGCAAGCCCCCATAGCATGACAAGCTGTCAGACACATGGGGTACAAAGAATAATTATAGGAAAAATGCAGAAAGCCACATTTTTACATTCACCAGCTACAACATAGTTTGTAGCTGGTGAAAAAACATATTAGTAATTTATCTTAAGACATTCATGAATGGATGATGGGTTTATGTGAGGTTGTGGTAGGTTTCCTGGAAAGCAGACTCTGAGATAGAATAAGTTTGCACGATTTATTAGGGATTTCGGAAATAGGGTTGGGCACAGGGAATAGGGTTGGGCACAGGGAGAAGCTGAGCTGGTTAGCACTATCAAAAGAAGTCTCAGCCTACACTGTGAGGATTTCTGAAGTTGAAATGAGATTTCAGGATTTTCCCAAATTAAGACAAAAAGGCCAGGCATTTCAACTCTCATGTCAATCAATTAGGTATAGGCAGCCACAGGGAGGAAGTGTGAGTTGAACAATAGTGTTATATTCAGTCAAAGCAATTCTTGCAGGGGGCTGAGAGCTTTGAACCTTCTGCTAGCCGTACTTCTTGCCTAATGGGCATTGTGCATCAGACATAAGATTATTCATCATAGCCCTCTCCCAGGCAGCTCTGATCTAATTGATTCTTATTATATGTTCACCTAGTCTGGCAGTACTTTCTCCAGGGATTCAGGTATGACTCCCCACCAGCAGGGGAAATTTAGGTTAATGGGATGAATGATTGCTTCTGCCATGTGATGGGTTTCAGGCACGCAAGAGACTATCACTATCTTCATCAGCCCATGCTACATTTCTCTCACCCAAAGGAATACGTTTGTTGTTCTTGGTGCTTGCTGCTGGTGTAACAGACTCCCATCTCTAATGTGCTGCAGGGCCAGTTCATAAATTCTCAGGTTCTGACTGCTGCTCTTGTTTATTTATTATCAAGATAAGGTAAGAGAGTACCAAGGGATGTGCAAGTACATTACTTCTCTACCAAGCATATCTGTCCAAATCCTTATTGTATAACAGGAGTTTTAATTCCTTTCCATAATAGAATCATCATCTCTCTGCCACAATCATACCTAAATGTCTTGTCTCTTAGATCCTTGGCATGAAAAACCTGAAGCACCACAGTGCTAGCTGTTGTTTGTATTAAATGGCACTCTTGCTACTACTCCTGAAGAAAACATTTCCCCTTTGGGAACTGGAGTCTTTAGACTTGCATAGCCCAAAGGTGAAGGAAATAGAGAACTAAATTTCCTAAATAGGTCCCTGGGAAGTAGAGCTGTACATGCTTCCACCAGTTGGTTCCCAGACTTATAGACTCTACCTGTTGGAATCTTCATTTCATATTAAGGTAATTGATCTAACATACACAATATATTTCAGAAAATGGCAAACTACCTCTATTAGGCCAGTGGATTCTAGGTGGTATAGAGTGTTGTGAAACCAGTGTTTCAAAAGTAGGAACCTATTTTTGTACCTTCTTTGCTATAAATTGGGCCTCTTTGTTTCCTGTGTAATATTATGTGGTATCCATCCTTAAAAATCAAATGCTCTCTAAACCCCAATAGTAAGGGTTATCTTACTTTGTGAAAAGAAAGCCAAATCCAGTCCCAAGGTATGTGTCTGTTACTTCCCAAGTAATTTTCTCCCAGTTCCATTGGAACAGAGGCTGAATATAGCAGTTAACTTGCCAAACATTGGCCCATTGGTGCCCATGAGAGTAAATGAGGTTGTTAGGACTTAGCTTTGCTCTCTTATTTTTTGGATTTGGACTTGTGGAGGCAGGCTTGCTTCTCTTTTCATGCACCCACTGTGCCAGGAGTAGTGTGACTGATGACACCAAGATTGGCTGTGTTGATGGGCCAGGTCATTCTGGCTTCCTTGTCTTTTTACTACTCTTTTTTAATGGAGTCTCTGTTATTTGTTATCAAGCAATCCAAAGAGCTACTCATTTTGTCCCTTCTCCCATAGGCTTATCTACATATCTCTATTACAGATTTCCTAAATTTTAATATATCCCCTTCCTGTCTTCTGACCAGCCAGAGGAATCATTCATCCTTGTCTATTAATCGTTAAGCTTGACCAGATGTACCACCCAAACCTCTTCCCAATAGGAGAATTATTTTTCACCACTGTCTTTCAGGCAACCTGTATGTAAATCAATCTTCAGCATTTTCTTCCATTGCCATTGGGGGTAGCTATTTTGCAGCTTACATATACCTCTTGGTCCCATGTTCTAAATTCTATTGTTACTGCATCTAATTTTGTCTCCAGTTTTTCTTTTTTCTTTTTCCTTTTCTGAGTGGCCATAATCCAAGATAGTCACTGTTGTCCTGATAGGAAGGAAGAGGGGCTTTATTCTGATATGTCAATCATGTAAGACACAGTGAAGAGGTGAAAACAAAATGCATGAAACAGAAAAGTATTATTTTTAGATTCCAGAAAGGCTGGGATTACAAAGTATGCCCACAGAAAACCTAGAGGTAGCAGATATCTCAACCAGTGGATAGGGAGAGAGAGAGGGAAAGAAAGAGAGAACTTGTGAGATTATGCCTCTATTACAGTCTTAAGCTTAGCCCTGCTGGTTGTATATTAGATTTTATTACTCTTAGCAGTTGTGGATAGGTTAGTTTTTGGCTCAGAGAGAAGAGAAACTAGCAGACTATATAGGCAACAACCACAAGCGGAAGGAAAGTTTTAATTAGGCCATAGATAAAAGGGTATGATTGAGGTCAAACAACTTAAGTCAGACCTAAAAATAGAAGCTGAAGCAGCAACTATATTAAATAAATTTATGACACTCTGCTCATACTTGATTCTGTACGGTAGCAATCTCCAATCTTTTTGGCATCAGAGACTGGTTATGTGGAAGAAAATTTTTCCAGGATCCAGGGGAGGAGATCAAGCAGTAATGCTAGCAATGGGGAGCAGCTATAAATACAGTTGAAGCGTGCCCATTGCCAGCCTCCTGCTGTGTGGCCCAGTTCCTAACACAGGACTGAGGCTTTGGGGTTGGAGATCCCAGTTGTAGAGAATAGAGCTTACAAAAAACACCAGCTTACAAGATAGATTGTTGTTGATCGTGACCAATATTAAAAAAGAATTCCACCTGTAGTGACCCATTTTGACGGTATGGTCCCTTGAGATATTGTCAGTAATCATTTCTCAGGACCTCAGAACATGTCAGAAACACATCAGGAATTTTTTTGTTCTTCAGAAATAAAATATCCACTGACGATGACAAAGTCTTGCTTGAGAAATCTAGGTACATGTGTCAGAATTTCCAGTTGAGCTTGGGAAAAGCTTCACACAGGCTCTACTCCCAGGATTGTTATTTTATATGCCATAGGGTCTGCTGGGCCATAGAGCACAGAGGCAATGCTGTTTGAAGCATAGTATGGCACATTACAGAGTCTTTTTCTCCTGTAATCCTAACAGGTAACAGGTAACAGCCTTTAGTGTCACCTGGTACACGTCAGGGCAGTAGTAGCACATATGCAATATGCTGACTAGATCACAAAGAGACACAGCAGACACGATGTTCTGGTACTTTTGTTGGAAAGTACCAAGGGTAATAACACAGTCTTTATTTTGGAAGTGATGTTCTGGCCTGCCTCAGAAATCTGAACAGCTCCAGGAGTGGGGGCATGTGCCTATAACCCAGCTGCTCTCAGGAGGCTGAGGCAGGTAAAACACTTGAGTCCAGGACTTAAACACCAGCCTGGGCATTATAGAAAGACCCTGTCTCGAGGCAAACAACCAAACAAAATGACACAAACTCTGAACTCAAAAATATTTTATTGTGTTTGTTGAAAACCTCTGAGTATTTTTTACACATGCTAGATAAGCACTCTACCACTGAAATATACACCCAACCCAGACTTATTAATATTTATGTGGTTCATCACCCCCCTTTATGAAGCACAAAATCTTCCCAAAGACTTCGATACATGTGGCATTTCTTGTCCACCAGGTCAAGAGGCATGATGTCATCAATAAAGTGGAACAAGGAGATTTCTCTATGTATTCAGCAGGTACAGTTTATTCAAAATATATAATGACAAAGAGCAGAAGAGTGAATGCGGTCATAAGGAGACTGTAATTATATATTGTTGTCCAGTTCAAGTAAATTTAAACTACTTTTGACAACCATATTTTTAATCATATCAATGTTTATATAATATGTACTTGAAGTCATTTCGATGTGACTTAGCAAACATTCTCTATGTCGCACAATTCTCTGAGTTGAGGTTACTATTTTCTTGATTTTTACAATAATTCCCTATAATATTCTAGGATCCACCTTGTTTTTGCAGGCAACAAACTAGTACATTAAATGAAGATGCATGATCAGCACCTCTGCATTATTTGGGCTTTTAAGGGTGGCATTGACTTTTGTCATTATACTCAACATATGATATTATTTTGATTTATGATATTGGATAGTGGAGCAGGGGGCAATTTCAGAGTATTCTACTATGCTCTCTTTAATTTATCATATAGGTCAGAATATATTTTATCATAATGACCAAGAAATCAACATTTTTGTGCCAGCCTTCAAGTATTTATTTCTTGCTAGACATTTAAAAATTAAATAAGTCATCACTGTGTGTCTGAAGACTGTATGTTACCTGGGCTCCAGATGGGCTGTCTAATAGGGAGTAACAATGACAGTTTAGGTCTTAGGATACCAATGTCTGGTCTAACACTGTGGCCAAGACACTTTTCAATTTTTGAGTTGTCTCCTTCATCAGTATAAAAGTACTCAGTAATATGGCCACAGGTTCTTTGGAGATGTCCTGAAGTAATAATTGCGATATTCAGTTCCCATTGTCTTACAGAGAGTTTTCTTCCTGGGGACATGATCTCGCCTTTAACTGATGTGTCAGGGTCTGAAAAGTTACTCAACACCAGAAACTGAGCAAAGAATAATCACTTCTTATTAGAGGGGCAGTCTTCATTCTCCTAGCCACCATTCTTTATTTATTTTGAATTATAGATTAATAGCACTTGTACAGGCTGCTAATCTACTATGACTAAAAATACTGTGTACTGTTAATCATCTTTAAAATACTATTAGCCCTCTCTGGCCCAAATGCAATATTACCAGTAATCATGATAATTGGGTGTGTTTTTCTTTTATCAGGCATGCTCTGTCATAAGCCCATGTGGTTTTAGGATTCTATCATCCTCATTAGTATCAGAGAGGCTAGCTGTATAAAGATATCTACTATTGTCAGCTCTGGTTTAGAAAGGCAACCAAAGCATGAACTTCTTAATGAAGTTAGTGTCTTCTCATTAGTAGATTTCTCACTGACTTTGAAAATGATATATCCTCTGTGTTCTCCTCAGGAATATAGTCCTCTGGTTGGCATTTCCAGCTGTACTAAACAGCCATCCCAGTATGACTATGTCTTTGTATCTTTAATCCACTTATATCTGCCTGCTATGCAAATTCTGGCATTCTTTGTTACTTCAGTATAGAGATTAATATTTTTCTTTTATTCTGATTTCCTTTCTCTTCTCTCTTTCTCTTTTCCTTTCTCCTTTCTTTCTTTCTTTCTTTCTTTCTTTCTTTCTTTCTTTCTTCTTTCAACAGAGTCTTGCTGTCGAATTCAGATTTTTCTCAGCCTTGCAATTTTCTTGCCTCCATCTTTCAAGTGCTGACATTACAAGCATATCATGTGCCATCACACTAGGTAGACTAACTTATTTTTTGTTTGCTTATGTATTTAGTTAGTTACTTGCTTATTTTATTATTTTTCTAGTGCTGGGGATCAAACCCATGGTGTTGAACATGTTCGGCAAATGCACTATCCCAGAACTACTTCCCCAACCCAGACTATTAGTTTTCTATGCTTTAGGAACAATCCTAAAAGCATGTTTATATCATCCCCTCATGTTCTGTTGTTAATGTTGTTTTTAGGTGCCATGGAGTTGGGTCCAACTCATAGCAACCTTATGTACAACAAAACGATATACTCCCCGACACTGTGCCATGCTTGACACTGTGTCAATGTTTCTCTGTTATTCATAGGGTTTCCAGTGGTTGAATGTTTCAGGATTGTTTTTTGGGAGTGGGCTTCCAAGTCCTTTTCCTATTTTTGCAGTGCTGAGGATTGAACCCATGGCCTCAGAGTACACAGACTTGTACTCTATGAACTGAGCTAAACCCTAGCAAGCTCATGTTATGGCAGAGTGTTAAATCCTGTATCCTCAGAGAATGAGCCCAGATCAGTTAAAGGCCTTCATTTAACTGCGTGTTCTGCCCATTGGTCAAGCACTCCAGAATCTTACCTTATGCATTCACTTCCAAATTCTGCCATACATGCTGATTTGTTCCTGCAGCTTCTTAAGAGTACTGCTGGTTACCTCTTTTTTTCATACCTAGTCTGGCCCTTGCTAGATTGTGCTATGACCTAAATTTACTTACAAGGAGGGAAATAGCCCAAATGATGTGTATATTTTCAGGTGGAAGAGAGGCTTTTTCACTGTTTTTTAGAAAATAAACAAACATTAGTCCAATACAGTAAGAAGCAGACTTTTCATAGTCACAAAAAATTTCCTGGAAGTGCTATGGTACAGTGTTCCTTTCCATTTCCTTTATCTTCTTCTGCAAGACCACATTAACTGCTAAAGTAGAAATGGTAAAAAATTTTAGGAAAAGCTGTCTTTGAGTAGTCTATTACATAAGACCAATGTATTTAAGTAAATTTTATATCTGAGAGGGTAGAGAGACAAATACAAAATGTATACTCAAATTACTATTCAAAAACTTTTCCTTTACATACATAAAATTTGAAATTTCACTCATGGTTTAAAAGGTTGAAACATTATAAATTTGTATGAGAATTGGCCATTCAAAATAGACAATTGTGTTTCTCAAATTAAAAGAAATAGTCAGATTTGCATATGTTAGAAAATATTATAAATGAATAAGGAGATAGATCACATAAACCATATGCCCAATAACAATATCCATTATTTCTCTTCATCTTTCTTTTTCCTTCCTTATTTTGCCTCCATCTTCTTACATATGAAAGCCTGTGATATTCCCCTAAAAATTATGATATGGAAATATAAAGTTTTAAAATTCTGAAGTCAAAAGTTAAGATCCTGAAAGATATAGGCAGTGTTACGGGTAGGCAGGTTAATATTTAGAAATAAGAAACTGGTTATAGGAAATGAACAGATGGCTAAGAAATAGGTAGCAAAGATTTGGATTTCATATTTTACGCATTATATTTTGATTCCAAAATGATAAACTTATGCCAATAGTGTAGAGCATTTCATGGCAATGGGAAAATAGCAGTTAACAGCAGGAAGCTCAGAATTATTGTTACATTTATAATAATAATGGCTAACATTAAATTAGCATTTATTAATATTCAGTATGCTAAAATTTTAAATCTATTATTCACTGAACATTTATTCCATCAGTAAGAAGGTACTATAAAAAAATCCATGTTTTATTGGAAAGAAATGGATTCTCAGACTGGATTTCTAGGTTAACAAAGGACATAGTATAAATGTCAGATTTCAAATTCCAAAATGTACTGAAGCAAATTTTTTAAAAGCCAAGACTCTTAACCCATAGATCTCTGCTAGTGTGCCATAGCATACACATGAAATGAAGTACTTTCTTTACACATATGCAATCGTATGATCCATATGGAAAATTAATTCCTGAGAAAACAAAATACATATTGTTGAGTTGATATAGGTAGGTAGATTTTGAATTGAACAGGTAGTATAATGATGGGTAGAATGAAATAAAATATACAGTAAAAACTACAGCATAATCTATGCTGGTGCAAAAAAATAGAGAAAATAACCTACTTATTGTTGTTGTGTTTAGGTGCCCTAGAGTTGGGTCTGACTCATAATCACCCTCAGTACAATAGAATGAAACATTCCTTGACACCCTACCATGCCTGGTACTATATCAATGCTTCTCTGCTGTTCATATGATTTTCCTTTTTTCTCCATTTATTGATGAATGTTGGTGGGATACAGAGTAATAAGACTTTGGCTATTTCCATTGTGCAACTATTACATCACTTTTGGTAACACTTTCATCAACTTATGTAGTTTATTGCATCCTTAGATTAATATGTCATAAAAATTATATGGAATTATGGGTTATTTTTCCCTATCTTCCCATATGCTAATAAAGTTCCATCATTTACCTGGAGAATATACTCTCCCCTGTTATCCCTTTACATTACTTCCTGTCCCCTTCCCCCTTTCCATAATATTCACTTTCCTCCACCAGTCCCTTCCCCTCTTCTTTCTACTCTGCTTATAGTCTCCCTTCTTAGCTAAGTTGGATTGTTCATTTTCATATATCTAAGACTGTATAGTTTTTTTTTCTTCCTTTAAGTAAGATTTAGCTCCCACATATGAGTGGAAACATATGGTATTTCTCTTTATAAGCCTGTGTTCGTTTGCTGAAGATGATATTCCATCCATTTGACTGCAAATGACATTATTTCTTCTTTTCTATTGCTAAGTAATATTCCATCATGTATATGTACCATAATTTTTAAATTCATTCTCCTGTTGATGGACAACTTGGTTGTTTCTATATCCTCACAATTGTAAAGAGTGATGAATTAAATGTGGACATGCAAGTGTCTCTGTGGTATGATGACTTGTCCCCCTTTGGGTATTTGCCAAGGAATGGTACAGCTGGGTCATATGGCAGTTTTATTGTTTCAGGAGTGGGGTGCCATGTCCTTCCCCCATTTCTGTAGTTCTGGGGATGGGTACTAGGGCCTCAGAGAGTGCAGAACAACACACTACCAACTGAGGTAAACCCCAGCCCCACCTGTTTATAGACATCAAAATTTGCTATATGAATGTATGACAGAGAACAGTAAGAAAAACAAACACTTAAACTCATATAAAAAATAGTATTCTATATACATGCTGTTGCTGTTGTTAGGTGTCACTGAGTCGGGTCTAATTCACAGCAATGCTCATACTGTTTTCAATGGCTGATTGTTTCAGGATTGCTTCAGGAACAGATTGCCACATCGTTCTCCCATATTATATATACACATATGGACAAAATAAGATTTTGCTATACTGTAGTAATGATTCTATTATTGTTGTTGTTAGGTGCTGTTGAGTCGAGTCCAACTCATAGCAACTCTATGAAACATTTCTTTTTTTTTTTTTCTTTTTTGCAGTACTGCGGGTTGAACCCAGGGCCTCACACCTGCATGCTCTGCAAGTGCTGGACCACTGAGTTGCACCCTCAGCCCATTTTTTTTAGTTTATTTGAGACAGGGTCTCACTAAGTTACGCAGACTGCCTCTGGTATCGAACTTGTGATCCTCCTGCCTCCACCTCCCAAGCCGCTGGGATTACAGGCATGCGCCACTGAGCCCAGCTAAACATTTCTTGATTCTGTGCCAGGTGATGATCTTATTTGTGTTTAGCCCATTGTTGCAGACACTGTGTCAATCCATCTAGTGGAGAGTTTTCTTTTTTTCATTGACCTGCCATTCTCCCAAACATGATGTCCTGCTCCAGAGATTTGTCCCTCCTGACTCCATGTCCAACATATATAAAATGCAGTCTAGCCATCCTTGCTTCCAAGAAGCATGCTGGTTGCACTTCCTCCAGGACAGAGATGTTGGTTCTTTTGGTAGCCCATGGTATATTCAATATTCATCTCCAGCACCGTAATTCAAACACATCAATTCTCATCCTGTTTCTCTTGTTTAGTGTCCAACTTTCACATTTACATGATGTGACTAAAAATACCACAGCATAAATCAGGTGCATCTTCGTTCTCAATAAGACATCTTCACTTTTCAATACTTCAAAGAGATCTTTTGCCACAGCTTTTCCTAGAGCAATGTGTTTTTGATTTCTTGACTTCTCCTTCCAGAGGTGTTGATTGTAGAACCAAGCAAACAAAATCATGAACAACCTCACTCTTTTCTCCATTTATCGTGTATTTGCATACCGACCCAGTTGTAAGGATTTTTGTTTTATTGATATTGAGTTGTATTCCATAATGAAGGCTATGTTCTTTGATCTTCATCAGTAAATGGTTCAAATCTTCTTCACTTTCAGCACGTAGAGTTGTGTCATCTACATAACAAAGGTTGTTAATGAGTCTTCCTCCAATCCTGATGTTGTGTTTTCCATAAAGTCCAGCTTCTTGGATTATTTGCTCAGCATAGAAATTGAAGCAATATGGTCAAAGGACACAGCCCTGATGCATACCTTTCTGGACTTTAAACCAGTGTTTCCTTGATCTGTTTGAATGACTGCCACTTAGTTCATATACAGATTCCTCATGATTACAATTAGGTACTCTGGTATTCCCGTTCTTGACATTGTTATCCATAATTTCTTATGATTCACATAGTCAAATGCCTTTGCATATTTGATAAAGCATAGACATCATCATTACTAAAACAGAGATTTCTTCTATTATGCTGGCAAAAATTATAATATTTGGAAATGCAATATACCTCTAAAATGCTTGGAAAACAATCAGGTAATGTGCTCATATTCTCATATCCCAAACCTGATCTTTAGAAATTTAAACTTACAGTATAAGGAAGGAAAAATAAACAGGGAAAAAGAATCTATAGAATAACAGCAAAGTACAATATCCATTGTTGTTGTTGTTAAGTGCCCTCTAGTCAGTATCTGACTCATAGACCCTACATACAATAGGCAAAACACTATTGTCAGTGCTTCTCTGTTGTTCATAGGGTTTTCAATGGCAGATTGATTTTTGGGAGTGGGTTGCTGAGTCCGTCTCCCAAGCCTACAGCACCTTATGTTCCCAGGCGGTCTCCCATCCGAGTACTACCGGGGCCTGACCCTGCTTAGCTTCCAAGATCTGACAGGATCAGATGCCACAGGGCTATAGCTGTAGGCAACAAGATCAATAGTGACACACAAAAATTCTGTAGAAGAGTAACATTTGATAATATTTATCAATATTAATTGATAAGTGGAGAAGTGATCTTGTAAGGTAGCCATGAATTATATTAGGATCTCATAAATAGCTTGAAAATAATGGCTAAAATGTTCATTTGAAATCATTCTTAAAACAGAAATAAATATAATTAAAATGAATCACTAAAATTTAGAAAGGGGCTGGGATTTAGCTCAGTTGGTAGAGCGCTGCTCTGCAGCATATGAGGTCCCCAGATCAATCCCCTGCACCGCAAAAAATGGGAGAAGGACGTGGTAACCCACTCCCAAGTCAATCCCGAAACAATCTGCCATTGAAAACCCTATGAGGGTCACTATGAGTCGGTCACAACTTGACAGCACCTAACAAGGTGGGCCTTGGGGCACCTGTGTGTTTGGTCTGGGATTTAGCTCAGTTGGTAGAGTGCTGCTCTGCAGTCTCCGAGGTTCTGAGTTCGAGTCCCAGCACCTCAAAAATGGGAGAAGGGCCTGGCAATCCACTTCCAAGGCAATCCCGAAACAGCCAGCCATTGAAAACCCTATGAGGGCCGACTATGACTATGAGTCGGATACCGCAGCACCTAACAACAACAACAATAAGATTTAGGAAGGAATATTGTAATGGGAATATGACAAAATGATCCTTTTCTAAGAATCATCTATAAAGTGTGGTGAGAATTATTTATATAAAAATGAAAAGAAAGAGTTAGAAGAAACGTTTCTGAATTCAAGATAGGCAACACAGTTCTTAGATCTATTTTTATAACCGAGTAAGCGTTTTTTATTGTGACAATAGTGCCATTATAAGCATGCTCACCTTTTTAAACAAAAGTGGCTCTGAAGAGTGGTGGTTTTGCATGCTGCTTAAAAACAGGTTTAATTTTAACATTGTGGAGCAATAATAACCAAGAAAAAGAGAAAATATCTTTATACAAGTAAAAATAATGAGCTTGGAAGTTGAACATAGTGAAGCGTGATCTTATTAGCCATTTGTCTTAGATATTTGATTAACAAGGCAAATAGTAACAGAATTACCCCATTGCTAAGAATTTAAAAACCTTCTATTTGTGAAAATCACAGATAATGACAATTTATGCTTTTAAGCAATGAAACATAAACTTTTATTCATTCACTCTATTCGTTTAAATATATCTCACACATACCTGGCATTTTTATTAAACCATATTTTAACATTTTCTAAGAAATCAATAATGAATACCATATGAATATTAGTATACTATGTTGATGTATAGTATTATCACCTCAAATTACAGCTTGATTCATAAGCCACTGTAATATACATATCTCATCTTTAGAGAAAAACTCCTTAAAAATCTTTTCTTGAAAGACAGTTGCTTCACCATAAATACTATTAATTTCTTTCTAATTATTACAATTTGGTTAATTTTTAGAAATATGAATTTCATAAAATTAGATAATTTCAACATATTTGAGGTTCAACATGCAATGAACCAGTTTTATTTGAGATTTCAGCAACCCACATGCTTTGTTCCTGCTATTGTTGGCTGTGAGAGTGTGGTGTGGCCCTCCTCTCAGGGAGTGAATGTTCTAAGGATGGATACACTGTAGGCAGTGATTAGGCTTTTAAAACATAATGAAGAACGGCAATAAGAATAGATGATATGAATCATAGGTAAGCTTTCTGATGATGGAATTTTTAGCAGAGACTTTCAGAAAGAGGGAATAAATCATGTCCATATATTTTGGTGAAAAATTCTAGGAAAAATGAAAAGTGAGAGAAAAAGTCTGATGATGATTATGTCTTGGGGTATATTTCAGAACAATGTGGAAGTCTGCATGGTTGCAGTGAGGAAGGACATTGATAATATGGGTAAGCCAAAAATGTATTTACATATCTATGTATATGCTTGCATATATATATATATATATATATATATATATATATATATATATCTCACAAATTTTTATTACCTATATCATATATGTAGGGCTATGGTTTTGTTCAGTTGGTAGAGTGATTGGTCCATGAATTCTGAGGATCTGGATTGCATTCCCACACCATAAAAACGGGAGAAGGACAAGGCAGCCTACTCCTGAAACAATTAGCCAGTAGAAACTCTATGGATAGCTGAGAAGCCCTGTCAGATATAGTGCCTCTTTTGTTCTGTTGTGCATAGGGTTGCTATGAGCCAGACCTGACTCGACAGCATCTAACATCATAACATGCTCGTATAACATCCAAATTTACCCTGATAAAGAGTCAGATGACACCAATGAATACCTAATATAGTTGAAGGATGTTGTGTAATTCTAATATATGAACTTCAGAGCATTCAAGTAAATAGATTTATCCATTTTGAGAAAAACAAAATAATAAAAAGAAAGAAAAATAGAATCATTCCTATTATTCCAAGAATTCAAATCAGTAGTCAGAAATAACTGAACCACAATTAAATGAACACTTCACTTTCCTAGCTTCAGTAGGTCTCATTTGGACTGTTATTCTCTAGTGGAGATCCGAGACACTTTCTTTTCCTTGCATATACAAAAGTAAAGATGCATGGATTTCAGAAACTATTTCACAGAGTCATTCAGTTCCATTCATTTCAAATACCACTGCCTCAGGAGTAATAAATATGCAACTGCCTGTATACGCAATAAAGCATTTAATCTTGAGCAATAGGTTGTTGAGTTGTTAAACATGAAAACTGCAGAAAGTGTTTTATTGCTTTGAGGAAAATAAAGTTTTTTTCTAGATATTTGTGTCAAAAAATGAACAGTTTAAGGCCAAATGTGGAACTAGGTAGCTTTAAAAATATTTTGTATTCTGTGATTTTTGTTGTTGTTGTTGTTTGTTTGTGTGTTTTAGCTTATTCAGTAAAAGATAATCCAACACTATTCAGAAAGGAAATTGGAAGTAGTAGATATGAAGCAATGTAACTATATAAATGCTAATATTCACACTTGTTTTTAGATTATCCTTACGTGTGATAATTTATGCATACTTAGAAGAGTAAATGAAGAGGTATGCTTTTTTCACTTTAACCTCTCATCTCATATCAAATATACATACACACACATACACACACACACACACACACACACACAAAGGGAGAGAGAGAGAGAGAGAGAGAGAGAGAGAGAGAGAGAGAGAAATTATCTATGTTGTTTTTCCTCTGTGATTAACTATAACACCACAATTAGCACATCAAGCCTGTATTCAAGCTTATCCCTGAAATTTGCTGCATATTTACAAAATTTTATAGGACAGTTTTAAAACATTTCATTTTCCTGGTTGACCTCAAATATTCACTATAATTTGTTGTTTTTAGGTTCCATCAAGTCAGTGTCTGACTCGTAGCAACCCTGTGTATAATAGATGGAACACTATTGTCCTGGTTCTCTGATATTCATAGGGTTTTCAGTGTTTCTTGGGAGTGGATTGCCAGGTCCTTCTCCCAAGGCTACAGCACCTGGTTCCCATGTGGCCTCTCATCCAAGTACTAACTGGGTCTGACCCTGCTTTGCTTCTGATATCTGAAAGGATCAGATGCCACAGTGGTATGGTTGCAAGCAGTCACCATAATAGTGATGAGCAGATAAATTTCTTCTCACCTTGTAGCTTTAATTTTAATTATACTTCTCAATTTACAACTCATCTCAGTGCCAAAGAAGTACAAAAATACAAGGATTGTATTTGAGAACAACTGTCTCTATCAATGGCTAATGAAAATTTTAAGAAATTCTTGACTTTATAAATATGTTACTATCAATACTTTTTATCATCTATTAAAATTAATAAGTCATTATAAAATTCCTTATATCTATATATGCTGTTACTTTAAATACAGTTTTGGAACATCAGCAATCAGGACACATGGTGAAAATAAAGGCATACAGGACAGTTAAAACAAGAGTCCTTTTATCATATACACACACACCATAACATAAAAAGTTAAGGTATTTCTCAAGAATTACATTTTGAATACCTGAACATAACATGATATTATGAGTTCTCAAAATATTATGAATCCTATTTTATGAAAACTAGAAGTAATTATTAAAGTAAAATAGGGTGATAATTCTGGTAGAAGAAAATAATCTTCTGATTCATAACTTAATGGCTAAGGACATGTAAAGTTACATAAAGTCTTAGAGAGATGTTTTCTAACTAGAAAGTAGCAGTATATCCAATATGCAACCAATGAACAAGAAAAACCAACATGGACGTGCTCTGGACTCTCAATTAGAAAAAAAAAAAAAAAAACCCAATTACTTAGTTTACAGTATATTGTAGAATATGTGTATCATATTTTTTCTATGAATTGCAAGACATTTCTTCTGTTGGCCTAGAATTGAGCAAATGTTTCAGATTGCAGAGGGAATCCAAATAGTGAAAGGAGAAATAGCATGGAGTGGGGCTGCTGTTGTCTGGTTAAGCTCTAAGGAAGATTTCTGTGTCACAAAAATGATGGCTAAAACAATGAAGAGGAAATGCAGTATTTTCAGCCTGAAGAAACTGAAGGTAGAGTTTGTTGCAACCATAGCTGTTATAAAATGCAAAGTGAATCTGAAAGCAGAGATATCTGAAGTGAAGAAAACCCAAATTTTGTATATAATTTCTGCTGAATCTCGAGTTACTTTGGCCCCATATACATAAGAGACAGATTCTAGATATAGATAAAAAAGTGAACCTGGTGTTCCAGTAGTTGCCTACAAAGCAAAGCTTAATGATTGCTAAAACACACAATTAAGAAAATCAACATTTTTTGGAATAATATAACAATTACATTTTTCAAGATATAGTCCAATTTCTTCACAGACAACTAGGAACATCTTTGAGAAAAATGATTTTTAATCTATAAAATAATCAAGCTGAATCTCAATAGAACACAGATGACCTGAATAACAACATTGGCCAACTTGGTCCATTTGATATTGACCCAATACTTCCCTCATAGCAACAGTAAATCAAATACTGCATAAATAGAATGAAATAACAAATATAAATCCAGAAATTAAATGGAAAAAATGAAAACTAATAGAATCGTTTAAAAAATAAAATTTGTTTTGTTGCAAAGATCATCAAAATTTTTAAACTGCAAACTAGATTGATCAAGAATGAAAAGAGCAAGAAGAAGATAGATTACAACACCAGTATTTGTTGTTGTTAGGTGCCATCAAGTCGATATCTGACTCATAGCAACCCTCATAGGGTTTTCAATGGCTGAGTGCTTCGGGATTGCCTTGGGAGTGGATTGCCAGGCACTTCTCCCATTTTTGCGGTGCTGGGAATTGAACTCGGGGCCTCAGAGACTACAGCACAGCGCTCTACCCACTGAGCTAAATCCTAGCCCACACCAGTATTAAGGGAGTAATTATCATTATCAATAGTACAGGAATGTATAGAATACATAGCAAGAGAATATTATTAATAATTTTCTGTCAAGAACTTTAACAATTTAGATTAAATGAAAAAATTTTCTTGAAAACCACAACTTACCAAAACTGATAGGACACAAACAATAAAATCTGAATAACCCCATTTCTATGAACAAATTAAATCCATTATCAAACGTTCTGAGTAAATGAACTGCAAGAACAGATGATGTCATTGGTAAATTCATTCAATTACTTGAAGAAGAAACAGAATCAATGTTACACACACTTTTTCAAAATATACAAAAGAAGAGAATACATCCAAAATCATAAGAATGTAGTAAATAAAATAATAATTCAGGAACATGTGCCCCCATAAACCAAGAGATAATATTAACTAACAAAACTTTGGAAAATCAAAACCTTTAATATATGAAAAGGATAATGCATTATAATTGGTAGTTTTGTCTGCCCAAAGGAAAATTCAATTACATTTCCAAAATAAAATTGATGTATTCCACTGTAGTAATGGAATAAAGAAGAAAAAGTATATAATGATTTTAATAAATGTAAAGAAACATTTGATAAAATGTTATACTTTATCAAAATTGAAACTTGTGGCAACTTAATAACATAAGGAAATTTTCTCAATTAATAAAGAGCATTCATATTTAAACTCTTTCTCCCCAGATGAGAACAAGAAAAAGATTCTCACCAATGTTATGGATGTCATGATTGTAAAAAGACATGAAATAGAAATAAAAAGATAATGGTAAAAGAGGAAGAAGTAACCTTATTTGTAGATGGCATAAAATCTTGAGGAATCTACAATATGATTTTACAAGTAATCAGTGAATTGAGTATGATCTCAGGATATAAGATTAATAAATAAAGACAATTATATTTTTATACATTAAAAATTTTTAAATGTAATTTAATAAATCCTAAAATTCCTAATTTTAGGATTTAATAAATCCTAAAAAATTATTTTGCATTTTTCTAAAAAATATCATGAATATGGAAGGAAATTTAACAAAAGGAGTGCCAAGACATTTATAATAAATGTATAAAAATTTCTGCAATAAGTGAAGAACTCAATAGACAGATAAGCTCTTATCATAGATTGCAAGATATCACATTGTTGAGGTGTCAATTCCTCTCAAATTTATTTATCCATCCTATATAATGTCAGGGGCTGGGATTTAGCTCAGTTGGTAGAGCGCTGCGCTGCAGTCTCTGAGGTCCCGAGTTCAATTCCCAGCACCGCAAAAATGGGAGAAGGGCCTGGCAATCCACTCCCAAGGCAATCCCGAAGCACTCAGCCATTGAAAACCCTATACGGGTCGCTATGAGTAGGATACTGACTCGACCGCACCTAACAACAACAACATATAATGTCAAATTAAAATTTCATTATGTTTTTCTTTCATAGAAATTGACAATCTGATTCTAAAACACATGATGTGAGCAAATAATGTGATTGTTAAAACAAAAAATAACTTATTTTGGTAAGAGACACATTTTTATCAATTCCCCTCAAAATAGTATTGCTTCAAACACACTCATCCCAGCATTCTTACCACTTTCTGAAGCAGTTCTGGAGGTCTTCTTTCATGACAAATCCTCCACCAGAATGATTAAAATTAAAAATACTCCAAAATGAATTATTGGCAAATACCTAGAACAACCAGAACACCAATACATTTTTGGTGGAATGACAAAATTTCTAAAACCATTTTTGTTTTTTCATTTTCAGTTACATTACCTATATATCTATTCTAGGATTCAGTAATTATAATGAAAGATATTTACTAAACAAATGTCACAAAAAGCTGTACAAGTCTATTTATAATAGTATTTCCCCCTAAAATCAATAACTGGAAGCAATCAAAATGCCCATGCATAACAGTACTAATGAATAGTGTTATATTTATGCAATGATATATTTTTTTAAATTGAGCAATAGATAAGAATGTCCCTATGTTCAACAAAATGGGAGAAATTCACAAATAATACACCATATAAAGAAGTCTATGATCAGATTTACACACTGGTTCTGAAAAGGCTGATTGAGTAAACATTGGAAAATAATGACAAGAATGTTTCCCTGGGGATATAGAAGAGATTGTCTAGGAAGGGGCAAGAAACAGTTTTCTGCTGCTGCTGCTGATATTTTCCATATTAGGGTTCATGTTATGTGTGTGCCAAAACTCAGAGAATGTACATTAAAATGTGTATATTCCATTTTATACAATCATACATTTAAAGAAAAGAAAACTATGCATATATTGAAGTATATTTGATGATTAACATGCTGGCATCTTAAGGGAAAAGTGTCTACAACTTATGAAATGTAGTAGGAAAACCATAAATTTGATCAACGGATACATAGAGGGATGAATACGTGGATTATTACATGATAAATCAAATAAAGTGCAATGATAATGACAAAAGGTCAATGATGAATATATGGGATATCTGTAAAATTCTTTCACTTCTGAACTTTCATTACAAAAACTAATTTTTAAGTATTAACTTTTATGTGTTTTCCATTTGTTCTCACAACCTAAGATTCTGTGATTTTTAAAGAATTGCTAGATTGAATGGGGGAGGGTGTTGAATTAATATCACTAGAATCATAGAATCTGCTGTGCAATTGTTCAAATAAGCCATCTTGTATCTAGAGCTTATTTTCCTTTTTTATAGTAGTAAATGGACAGGATTCCAAAAACACTAAGTGAATAGATGTGTACTGTACTGAATGAGAGAATTTTTCAATAATGGATGAAAATTGTACCACATATGTTACCTAATGTTATGCATTAGTATATGGGACGGGATTATGTATCTAAATTCATATTAGAAGAATTTACTGAAAAATGAATTAAACCATGACCTACCTTTCTATGAAAATTCATTTATTCTCTACATTTTAAAAGCCAGACATGATTCTAACTGAGGCTTATCTTCTGACATAAAAACAAATTAAAGAGTCCTACAGAAAAATAAAAAATCTTCCCTAAGGGAAGCTGCAGCTATGCTGGTGATCTGCAATCACATCAATGCCTAATGGGTTTCTGGGTATTCCAATTTCAGGAACAACCCAAGGGCAGGCATGGAAGAGATTCCAGGTTTACGTGGGGGGAAAATGCCCTACTTTTAGGATTAGGTTTATGAAAGTGAACTATAATTGCTCCATCCTTAGAATATGGTACAAAGTTGCAAATAATGAGGTGATATAGAGGTTTAAAGGTCAAATCAGGAATTTTCCAGAAGGGTGTTCCATGGTGCAGTGAGTCAATAACCACATTACAGATTCTGAAGGACACTTCATGGTTTATAATATTTTTCTGCCTAATGTTTGTTGCTACAACGACAGGTCAAATCCTTTGACTTGACTTCCAAACCAGAAAATAAATAGAGTTGCATTTTGGATCACCTGTCACCACCTGCTACCTTTAAGGTCTAGATTAAATTGGATACTCTGATAAGGACTCGGTTTCCTCATCCACAATATGGGGATATTAATTATGATAATTGCTATTGTTAGAACTAAATTGAATTTGGACACACTTTTTGAATTTTAAATATAGGACAAATATTAGGGATAATTATGTGGAATGGAAATTAAAAAGTGCCATCAAAGAACCATGTTTATTAGCATCTTGCAATCAAATGTATGTGCTTTTTCACCTACCGTTTATCTTGTTTAATAGATTGAACTCAGTGATGTGGTACATTTTCTGAATCTAGAATCATAGCATCAGAACTTTTGCTAATATAAAAGTATTCCATATGATACATTACATTAGAATTACGTAAATAGACTCAAGAATTACTTTAATAATTTTTATATTCCTAAATATCTGTCATAAGGCTTCAAAACTACTACAATACTTTTGACTGTCAGGATAAAAATAACATTATTGATTAAAGGTTTGAATGAAGTCACAAAGGAGAAAAAATTTTTAAAAGTTAAAGAGAAATAATTTCCCCAAAATAATCTAAAATTACCTACCATATTAGTAAATATAAATTTTTGTGACATGACAGTGTAGATATGCTTTATGGTTTTTTCAGGAACATGACAAGATTTTTCTATCTAAATGTTGACTTATGATTTGGGATTATATCCTATATTCTATTAATGTTCCTGTTATGAAAAAAAAAACCTTAGATATTGTCATAGACTAACTGAAGTATAAGAGATCAGGAGAGGGATTGTTTTACAATCTAGTAATTGTGAAGCTAAAATTTCTATTTGGGGTGGGTGCTGTGGTGCATGTCTGTAACCCCAACCATTTGGCAGGCTGAAGTAGGAGGATCATGAGTTTGAGGCCAGAGGCAACCTGAACAATTTAGGGAGATTTGGACTCAAAATAAAAAATCAAAAGAGACTCGAAGTGCAGCTTAGTGGTATGGCACTTGCCTAGCATGTACAAGGCCCTGAGTCCACCCTTCAGTACTGCCAAAAAAAGTTCTATCTGGAAAATTACATGATCTTTTAAACTTCCATATTAAAAACATTCATGTGAAACATGTTGTAGAGCTACAGAGAAGTACCCAAAAGATATCGATGGCAGTACTTTTATTCTTCCTTATTTTTACTAGTTGATCATTTCTTCCCAGCCTGAGAAGAACTGAATGATCTTCTAATACCAGGTGAGAGTTTCATCTACCTCTCCCCTATGCCCAACTGATTTTCCCATATACTATTTCACTTTTGCTTCAGGGAACTATAACCTCATTATTAAAATTAAGATGAGTAATATAATTTCCAAATATGTATAAAAATTAAAGATTAATACAACATTTTCCGTCTATATAGTCTCAGAGTTCTATGGATTATCTATTTTGTAAAATAAAGACTTGCTTTCAAATTTATTTTCCAACCCTGGAAAATTGGGTTAGGTAAAATGAGTTTGAATGCCACAGTTTGAATGAAGAAATGGAAAATGATAAAAGAGACTTTTACTCTCCTTTTAATATTTTCCTTCTCTAAGAGGAGTCCCTCCTGAGGTTTCAGAAGCTCCATATTGTCTGGTATTTGTAAACAAATGGGAATTAAATGCCAGCTTCATGCCACATTGTATTAGCTGAAACTAAAATCAGTTTAATTTTTTTTTCCAATTGAGTTCATTCTTTGTGACCCTTTGTCCTCCATCTTTACCAAGGAGAGTGGAGTTTGTTTAGAACTGAAAAAGTTCAGAGACACTTAAAACATGAGAAAAGTAATAGAACTCTCTAACTTTTAAGCCCATATACTAAGTCATACTGATCTAAACTGATTGTTTTATAATAGCTTGCTTGTGGTACATCAACTAAATAAAAATACATGCATAATACATCTTCACAGTTGAGATAGCTAATTTACATGAAAGAGAGTTATATTGTGGCTTTTTTGGAGATTGTAGAAGAAAATCACAGAGAAGACTTCAAGTTCCAAGTCCAAAAATGTTAATAGTGTTACTATAATCAAAGCTAGAGGTAAAAAAGTTATGGAATGTGTTATGTGTAACTAAAATTATTTTAACCAAATCTCAATAATGCTAATACTGGTAAAGATCTCTGCTTTCTCTTTCTTCAATAAACACTGGAAATTCTGAGAAAAAAATGTAACAGGAACATTTTCCAATGATTTTCTCTATGATTTACTGTTTTATCTTCATAATACTATACAATATCATTCTATTCTAAACATATGGAATCCACAGATACCATGTTCCCAAGCTTTTCCATCTTTTCCTTGCCTTACAATGTCACTTATGATTTTTTCACATTTTCAAATGAGTATGATTATGAATAATTTTACACCTGGGGATTGAAAGGATCAGAATGATTAAATAAGTTGCTACAACTCACAGTTACCAAATGTCATGATCGTCATTCAATTTAAATTCACAATGTCCATGTCACATATATACCAGTTTGTTTCCAGTTTTAAGCCTATATTGGAGAGTAGTGAAATTTTTAAAATAAACATTAATTTTGACATTAGTTGACACTAACTCTTCCTTTTCTTGAATTCACTGAAAGATATATTGGTAAATATGTTAGGATTATTTAATGTCCTCTACTGAGAAACACTGACATAGTTGAGTTGAGTGTGGCAGTGTTAGGGAGTGTTTTGTTCTGTTGTAAATAAAGTTGCTATGACTTGGCCTAACTCCATGGCACCTAACAACAACCACAACAATCTTTTCATTTGTTCATTTTTTTACTTATTAGAAAAAAAAGTCTTTTAATAGTTATTTTGTTGTTGTTAGGTGCCGTCGAGTCAGTATCCGACTCATAGCGACCCTCACAGGGTTTTCAATGGCTGACTGTTTTCGGGATTGCCTTGGGAGTGGATTGCCAGGCCCTTCTCCCATTTTTGCGGTGCTGGAAAACCCTATGAACAGCAGAGAAGCACTGACAATAGTGTTTCCCCTGTTGTACACAGGGTCGCTATGAGTCGGATACCGACTTGACGGCACCTAACAACAACAACAACAATAGTTATTTTAGCAACATATTGTAAGGAATAATATTAACAATAATAGCAACCACAGAGGTAAGAGAAAGTTTGAAAAATGAAAGAAAACAGAAAAAACAGAGTGTAAAGGTGCAATCAAAATAACTGTAAAGAGATTAGATTGACTTGTAAAAACGCAGATCATCACATATTGGGAACATTTTAATTGAATTAGAAAGGAAACTCCAACTCTGTATGAGTACAGGAAATAGATATTAAATATAAGTTTATGGGAAACTTCTATTATTATTATTATTATTATTATTATTATTATTATTATTATTAATTATTTGTTGTACTGGGGGTTGAACCCAAGGTCTAGCGCTTGCATGCTTTGCAAGTGCTGGACGACTGAGCTGCCGCCTCCAGCCCATTTTTTTTTACTTTTTAAGACAGGGTCCACTAAATTACTCAGACTGCCTCTGGTCTCCAATTTGCGATCCTCCCGCCTCTGCCTTCCAAACCGCTGGGATTACAGGCATGCACCACCGCGCCTGGCACTTGAAAAGTTCAAAGTTTTAAAAATCGAAAAATATACTTAGCAAAGAATTCTTAAACAATAAAGCCAGTATTCTATAATAGCAAAGAATTAATTAGGCTATTAATCCCTTCTCCCTATTTTTACTCCACAGAAGGTCCAGAAATCAGACAGAGGTTTATATATGAATAAGTGGCAACTGGGCTGGGATTTAGCCCAGTGGGTAAAGGGCTGCGCTGCAGTCTCTGAGGTCCCGAGTTCAATTCCCAGCACCACAAAAATGGGAGAAGGACCTGGCAATCCACTCCCAAGGCAATCCCGAAACAGTCAGCCATTGAAAACGCTTTGAGGGTCGCTATGTGTTGGATACCGACTCGACTGCACCTAACAACAACAACAAGTAGCAACTGACCACACACACACACACACACACACACACACACACACACACACACACCCCTGAGAGAGCCATGGGGGAATACAGAAACATAGCCTGTGTTGTCTTTGTTGCAGGGGTGGATTATAGCGATAAAAGGCAGCCTGAAGCTCAGTGAATTCAGAGATACCAGTCACAAGATGGTTCAAGGAAAGCTTTGAAGTTTTGCCTTGGCCTCTCCATTGCATGAAAGAAGGAAAACTGCCTGCCTGAATATTGATTGCAGTAATCTGCAGTGGTGACCCAACCACTGGGATGTGTGAAGAAAGATCTGTAGAAAGATTTGTTTGTTGTTGTTGTTGTTGTTGTTGTTGTTAGGTGCCATCAAGTCGGTGTCCAATTCATAGAGGTTTTCAATGGCCGTTTTTTTTTGGGGGGGTGGGTTGCCAGGTCCTTCTTCAAAGCCTGCAGCACCTGGTGTTCCCAGGAGGTCTCCCACCCAAGTACTGACCAGGCCCAGCCCTGCTTAGCTTCTGAAATCTGATGGGATGTAATGCCACAGTGGTGTGGTTGCAGGTATGGTATTATATAAGTAACATATAATTAACAATGTGTGTTTTAAACTATCTATCAGAGCATTTTGAAATAGTCACACATGATGAAACATGCCCGTAATTCTCACCACAAAGAAATTATAAGCATTTGAGGCAATGAACATGCTAATTGCCTTAATTTGATCATTATACATTACATTGTGTATCTGAAACATTTCATTACACCCATAAATATGTACAATTATTATGTGGCAATTAAAAATAAAACTAAAAAGTTTAAATGGAAATATGAAAAAACTGAAGAAGTATCTCTATAAAGGAGAAAAAGAGGAAGATGAGGAAGAAAAAGAGAAAGAGAAAGAGGAGGACTCAACAATGGTTCTGAGGTATCTGTAGCCCCCTGCCCTGAATCACCCCATCTACACTGCTTAACTTCATCTGAGGGATGCAGATTGTATGTAAGACCTTTCTCATCACTATTACTGTACAGTATATAAATAAATATGCATAACATTATTTAGTAGAAAGACAACAAACCGCAACACAAATAATTGAAGCAGAATGAGTGGTGTGCAAAAATCTCCTTGAGTAAGCAAAATACAAACACTTCAGATAGTTAAATGGGAGAAGAAGGTATTAGAAATGTACCTATGATTAGACCATACAGTCAAATCAGACGGTAAAATAAATATTTGTAATCAGCAAATCCTACTAACATTACAGGGGGTGGGGTTTGACTCAATTGGTAGAGTGCTTTTCTGCACTCACTGAGTCCCTGGGTTCAACTCCCCACACTGCAAAAATGGGAGAAAGACATGGCAATCCACTCCTGAAGCAATCCCAAAACAATCAGCAATTGAACACTCTACGAACAGCAGGGAAACACAGACATAGGGTTGGACATGGCACAGTATTGGGAAGTGTTTCATTCTGTTGTACATAGAATTGCTATGAGTGGGACCCAGCTCTGTAGTACCTAACAACAACAGCAAAAATTGCAAGTTCTGAAAAGTAGAGTATTTTAATTCACTGTTTTATTGAGTTTACTGAACTTCTTCAACCGTTTTATATTCTTATTCTTTTGGCAAATTATTGTTTGACCAATTATTTCTGATGATCATATTATAGTATCTTTTCCTACAGAATTTGAAAATGATAACTCGGTTTTTATCCTAATAGTTTTATTGAAATTTATTCTTTAATATTGTAGTTAAAATATTTCTCTGAACTTTAAAGCTCAAAAGAATGATGGTATGTAAATTTTAGCAGTGTTTTGGGGGGTTAAATTGAGAAAAAAACTACCAAATTTCTTTCATATATGAACAGAAAACTTTCAAGTTTTACACATATGCCTAAGAAAATAGAGCTCAAAATACAATGTTAATGTTAAGTCATATACAGAAATTTAAAAAGAACATATGATTTTTAAATTAATAAATAAAAATATTATATTTAATGGCATCAGAAATTTTTAAAAGTTACAAAAATGATATAAAATATTAGAAAATGTCAAAATATATCAATTTTAAAAAATGGAAATGAACTGAAAAGCTATAGTCTGAGATATGATTGTTATATAAGCCAAATTATATTTTAACTTTAACAACATCTTTATAGAATAGAAAGATGATAACATAATCATATACTGGACAAATAATAGTAAAAAGAAATACACATAACAGTTGCAAAAACAGAAATATATATATAGTAGAAAAATAGGAATGACAGAGTTTCTCAATTCCAAGCTGTTTATCTGAGAAAATATATTTCAAAGTCTCAAGTATCTAATTTAAACTATTTCTGGGTATGAGATTATCTTACAAAAAATTCACATAATTTTTCTTTCAAACAATATTCACTTAGAGAACAACATTTACAAAATAAGATGTCATCCACATTTCTAATGAACCTAAAAAATGTCATCAAATTAACCTGAGATTATGCAACATCCCTCATGGAAAATATTTTAAATTTTAGTAAATCATGAGGACAGTGAATATGACAGGAATAAAAAGAAACATTCTATGTTTTTAATGAGTGTTTCTTTAATTTTTATTAATAAATAGTGGGTACAGAGTAATAAGTCTTTTGTTCTATCCATTATGCAGCTATTAAATCACTGTTGTTTACATATTCATCAACTTAAATATTTTACAAAACTGTTTGAGAAGAAAAAAGTAGGAATATTTGTTAATATGTAATAAACATTGCATGCAATCATGGGTTTTATTCTTATTGGTGGGGCAAGTGTTGCAAAGTGTGAAATCAACAAGTAAATATCAGAGTTATCAACAATTGCTCTATTCGTGGAACCATATTTCTTCCTCTGGGCTGAATGAGAGGCAGCCAATCCACAGGAAGCAAAGAAGTTGGTGATGAATGAATAGAGATTGCATAGCACATAGTGAACATGGTTTTAAATTCTTAGTTTCAAGGGAGAAGTGTCTGATATCTTCTAATTTAATGAGGAAAAATTGAGAGCAAACATCAAAAGTATATGATCGCTGCATGTAAAGTATATTCGAATATTATTAGTTCTCTCCTGACACCACTGTGCATTTCATTACAAACTTTGTTAAATATCTCTTCAGAAATGAAACTTTCTATTTCATTTTATGAATACAGTCTCTCTCAAGAAAATTTTGGTAATCTTATATAACTTCCTAATACATACATCCTTTAGAGTTATCAATTTGGGTTAATTACCTTCAGTGACTAAATCTAATTATCTGATGTAGTCAAATTTATGATAATATGACAGCTGACCAACTTTTACAGAAGGCTGTTTAAACACTCCTTGTTTATCCTTGTTTGATTACAACATTCATTAGTGTTATATATGTGGCTAAAAATGTCAACATCTGATATTTTCACGGCAAATAATTAAACTCAGACTTTATTTAATATGTCCTCTATTATATTTTGTTGATCTCTTAGATACTTTATTTAGAATCTATTTCCTTTTTCATGCAATGCAAGACCATTATAACCTAATTTATTTTTAAAAATTACATTGTATTTTGCCATGAATTTTGTAGGAGGATGAAAATAAATAACAGCCCATATCCAGAAACATCAGGGCATGCAGGAGGATTGTGATAAGGGAAACATGAATGACAAGAAAGAGAATAATAACTCATGACATATAAAAGCTGGAAAGAGCTTTCAATTCTGATGATGAGAATAAATGTATTTAGACAAATGACTACTCCTTTGTCATTTATCAAACCTCTGCAAATTTTTATCTTCTTTTTTTTTTTCACTTAAATCTTTCAGTCCTTAAACTTTTAGCTGATATTCCTAAAATTACTATCCAACTCCTAAGAGCCTGGAAGTTAGGATTACATTAGTAAAAGGGTGTTCTTTTTAGATATTCAGAGGGCCAATTATGTTATATAATCATTTTTCGGTTGTCTGACAATCTTCAAGAATTAATTTAACTCCCTTAAAACCCCTTTAGCCTTTATCACACTTTTGTTGTTGTTGTTGTTGTTGTTGTTAGGTGCCTTCAAATCTGTGTCCAACTCATAGCAACCCTACATACCACGGGCAAAACAGTATTGTTAGTGGTTCTCTGGTCTTCATGGGGTTTTCAGTGGTGGATTGATTTTTGAAAGTGGATTGTCAGGTCCTTCTCCCAAGCCTATATCACCTGGTATTCCCAGGCAGTCTCCCTTCCAAATACTAAGCAGGCCCAATCCTGTTTAGCTTCTGAGATCTGACGGGATTGGATGCCATGGCGGTAAGGAAGTAAGGCTGCAGGCTATTACACTTTAGTGCCTTGCAATTCCCTGCCCCGTCTCCCCTGCAGTTACTCTGCTGCCAATTTTCATCCTTCTATTGCCTTCTGTCATTTGTTTGTATTTAATTTCATGACTCTTGCGAGACGTTATTGTTGTTGTCAGGTGCCATGGAATGATGTCTGACTCATAGCATCCCTATGTATAATAGATGAAACACTCCCTGACACTGCCACACCTGGCACTATGGCAGTGCTTCTCTGCTATTCATAGGGTTTCCAATGGCTGATTGTTTTTTGGGTGTGGACTGACAGGTCCTTCTCCCATTTTTGCAGTGGTGGGAATTGAATCCAGGGTCTCAGAGAACACAGAGAAACCCTCTACCTACTGAGCCAAACCTCAGCCAGAAAGATGTTATGTTATGTGGAATAGTGTCTCTTTACAATTAATGTCACCCAAAACCTCTGACTGAAACCTTATTTGAAAGCAGCATGTTTGTAGATGTAATCAAGTTAAAATTATGTCATTGTGCAATAAGGTGTCCTTATAAGAAGAGGGGGGCTGGGATTTAGCTCAGTTGGTAGAGCGCTGCGCTGCAGTCTCTGAGGTCCTGAGTTCAATTCCCAGCACCACAAAAATGGGAGAAGGGCCTGGCAATCCACTCCCAAGGCAATCACAAAACAGTCAGCCATTGAAAACCCTATGAGGGTCGCTATGAGTCGGATACTGACTCGATGACACCTGACAACAACAACAACAACATAAGAAGAGGGAGATTTGTACACATACTAATGACCACATGACAATGGAGGCAAGTGTTGTGCCCAAAGTTTGAGTTCCCCAAAGACCACCATGGAGTCCGAAGTCACAGGCAATAACAAAGAGCCTTTATTAAAGCTCAAGCTCGAGGGTACCACACCTCACTGGCACAGTTCAGTGTTGGGACCTTGACTGTTGCAGGGTGAAGGCTTATAGTGTGGGTTACAAACTGGGAAGTGGGGGGGGAGAAAATGAAAGTCAGATAAAGTGAGGCTTTGAGTTGCTAAAGTCAGAGAGGTCTGCTATTGAAAGTCAGATAAGGTGGGGTTTTGAGATTAAGGTGGGGCTCTGAGTTGCTAAAGTATGCCATTTGTATTATCTTGAGGCCTGGAAGTTCTGGAAAGTTACTGCCCTTATCTACAGCCCTTTGTTCTGGCTCAGAGCATTCTGATCTGTTGTTGTTTGTTGTTAGGTGCCCTCCAGTCAGTATCTGACTCATAGCGACCCTCATGGGGTTTTCAATGGCTGATTGTTTAGGGATTGCCTTGGGAGTGGATTGCCAGGCCCTTCTCCCATTTTGCGGTGCTGGGAATTGAACTCAGGACCTCAGAGACTGCAGTGCAATGCTCTACCAACTGAGCCAAATCCCAACCCAAAAAAAGTGTGCTGCCCAAGCTGGCCTCGACCTTGGTATCCTCCTGCCTCAGCCTCCTTGTTCACCGGTGTGAGCCACCACGACTGGCCATTCTGATCTAGTGATCTTTTAAAGGAATTTGTGGAGCAGTGCCTGTAAGACAGAATCCTAAGATAAGGGGGTCATTTGGGCTAACTCCGGGCTTTTGGTCAGCCTGGGCATCTCAGCAAGGTCTGTGGTTATGCTGCCAAGGCCCAGGAGTGCCAAGCTTTTGACAGCAATGAGAAGATGGACAGAAGCAGGGAGTATATTCTCATACACAGCTTGCAGAAGCAGCTAACTTACTGCCACCTGGACTTTGACCCTCTAGTCTTCTGGAATGTGAGAGAATGACTCTTTTATTTACAGCTATCTGTTGTTGTTTTTAGGTGCCTTCACATCAGGTCAGATTCATAGCCACCCTGTGTACAACAGAAAGAAACACGCCTAGACACTATACCATGCCCAGCACTATGTCAGTACTTTTCTGCTATTCGTAAAATTTTCAATGGCCGATTGTTCTGGGATTGTTTTGACGGTGGACTTCCAGGTCTTTTTCCCACTTTTGCAGTGCCAGGGATGGAACCCAGGGCTTCAGAGAGTACAGATTAGCACTCTACCAATGGAACTAAACCCCTGCCCCAACATTAAAGCTACCTGGGATCGGGTAAGTTTTTAGAATTGTTAGTATTGCTAGAAAACTAACATAAATGTATTTAATCTGATTAGTATTTAATAATCTATACAATAACCCCTGAGAATACGTTTAAGATTCTCTAGAGAAACAGAACCGATTGCCCACTGTTCCTTAGAGGAATTGACTTATGTGATGATGGAAGTTGAGAATTCCCACAAACTAATTTTCTAATTAGTCATCTAATTTTCCTAAATTGTATGAGAATGATACATGCCTTAGATTAAAAGAACACAAGTACATTTACAACAAACTATTTGTTTCCGAGAGTAGTAAATCTAAGATGTATTTTATTACCTACAATTGTGTTTTTATGTTAAGAAACTATTGCTTTTGTGTCACATATAATGTCAGAGATGGACTTTAACATCTGAGGATATTCTATGGCAATTAATTTCTCAAAGTCATATTATTTTATGACTATATTGAGCATGGCTCTCTTGTGGAAGAGAAGAGTCATTCTGCTAATATTCTGGTTCAGCCCTCCCAACCCAACATCTGTAACTATTTCAAATTTGTAACTGAGTCTCTCAGTTTTTCCTCCTTATACACTCTCACATTTCCTTCAAACAGTGATGGAACTCTTAATAACTATGCAGAGCAAGGAATTTGGAAGTTAATTGTGGTCATGTGATCTTATTATAGGAACTGTGTGAAATTTAGGAAGTGTTCTTAAAAGTAGGCAGTGCCTTTTCTCCTCCTCCTCCCTTTCTCTATCTCTTTCTCCTTTCTTTCTCCTTCTTCTCTTCCTCCTCTTCCTCTTCTGCCTCCTCCTCCTTCTCTTCTCCACATTCTCCTGTTCTTTCTCCTTCTTTTCTTCTTCCTCCTTCCCTTCCTTCATCATACACACACACACACACACACACACACACACACACACACGAGATATGAGGACAAATGTCTTAGATCATGATGTGAAAGGTTGTGATGCATATCATGATTAAAGCTTCTGGGGTCAGGAGTTTGGAAGTGGTGTGGGTTGCTGCCCCGCTCTAAATGTCATGAAACTGTAATCACGATGTTCCCTGGCATCAGGATCTCATTTGGTGCTTACATCCTCTTTCAAGCTCATGTTTTTATAGGCAGAATTCAGTTCCTAGCAGGTGTAAGACCAAAGTACTCAGCTGCTTCAGATTGACCATTATTCTCTGCTTTTTGCCCTTCTTACAAACACAGCAGTTTGTTCCTTCAAAGCCAATAAGAGAGGTTCTGCTGCTTCAAGTCTAATTCAAGGAAAGCCTGGCATCTCACCTGAATACCTCAGGACTATGAGGATGAGTTTCCATTTAGTAAATTGAAGTCAATATTTTAGATACCTAAATTGCATCTGCCAAATATCTTTAACTTTCCTTGTTCTACAGGTTCAAATTCCATCACAGTTTCCACCTACATGAAGATTATATGGTGCATACACCAGGGGGCACGGACCTCAGAGGCCATGAGAGATTCTCTCTACCACACTGATGAGTTTGTCAGATAACAAAGCGAGTTATAAGAACACGGCTACAATGATGAAATTTGGATTTCTTCTCTACATGAAATATTTGTTATATATGTTGCATACACTATTGCTGTTCTGAACATTTGGAGTCAAAGCTACTCTAACGCTGTGGTTATTTTCCTTCCCTTTATTGAAGACAGTGCAGCACCCCACAGCTGCTCACCTCTCACTCATTTAACCGTGGTGTCTCCCAACTAGCTTATCTTGAATTGTTTTCCCTGTGACTTTACTAGTTATTGGTGGAATAACTCACATGAACTGTACAATTCATATATAACATATTCTTTTCTTTGTTAAAAAATAATTTTACGAGTCAATTTGTAACTGGAAATTGATTATAAAATATTTTATAATGTTACATCTTAACTGTAAGCCATGAAAAATTGGCATTTTTGTTATAAATACTTGAGAAGAATACTTGAGTTATATTTTCCACAGATAACTCCCTTTTGTTGTTAGATACTGTCCAGTTGAGTCCAACTCATCGTAACCCTATGTACAACAGAAAGAAACACTACCCACCACTATGCCATGCACACAATCTTTTTATGTATGAGCCCGTTGTTGCAGCGATTATGTTTCTTCTCATTTTGAGTCATTCCATATCAGCAAAGGAAGTCCCACGGGCTTTACTCCACTCCCATCAATAAGATTGACTCTATTCATTAAGGTCAACTCTATTTTTGAGGAGGCAACTCTTCCTCAGCGATTTCTTGATTGTCTTCCAGCCTGGAGGACTCATTTTCTGGCACTATATTGGTCACTGTGCTGGTGTTTAGCTCAGCTGGTTAGAGTGCTGCTCTGCACTTTCTGAGGACCTAGACTCAATCCCCAGCCCTGCAAAAATAGAAAAAAGATGTGGCAGTCCATTCCCCAAAACAATCAACCATTGAAAACCCTGTAAGGGTCTCTCTGAGGAGGACATGACTTGACAGCACCTAACAATAACAACATGTTTGACAGTGCTTCTCTTCTATTCACGGGGTTTTCAATGACTGAGTGTTCTGGGAGTTGGCTCACAGATTCTTCTCCCTCATCTCTCTTAGTCTGGAAGCTCAGCTGAAACCTGTCCACCATGAGTGGCCCTGCTGGTATTTTAGATATTGGTGGCACTGCTTTCAATTTCACAGCAACACACAAGCCCTACCACATGACAAGCTGATGTGTGAGTGGCTAGCTTCTTATATTCCCCATACTTTGACAGTTAGCAATATTCCTAGGAAATGGACTAATGAATTCCATCACATTTCATCATAAATGATTTGTGCACACACATTTTGAAGAAAGAAAGAAGTAAAATATGAGAAGCTTTGAAATAGTTACTCAAAATACTTGTAAATAAAGTCAAAACTATGCTTTGGGGAAATAAAGTTGAACATAAATGAACATATTTGAATTGTGCCCATCCCTGTAGCTCACACCTGTAATCCCAGCAGTTTGGGATGCTGAGGGAAATGGATTGCAAGTTTGAGGCCAGAGGCAGCCTGCACAACTTAGTGAAACACTTTCTCAAAATAAAAAACCAAAAGGCGCTGGTAATGCAGCTCAGCAGAGAAGAGCTTGCCTAACATGTGCAAGGCTTTCGGTTCAACTACTGAGTACTGGAAATAAAAACTATCAGATGGGATTTAGAAACCAAGAGAAATGAACTCCTGAATAAAATTCATTCTATAGTCCTGATACTTTTCTAAATATAGACATTATAGAATAATTTTTTCTAAATGTTTTCATTCAGAATTTTTGTGTATAATTAGTTTACATAAATATCAAATTGAAATTTATTTCAAAGTTTTCTTTAAGATATTGACCAATTACAGTTGAACAGAATTTCAAAACAGGGCAAAGTCCAGAAGAGTGAAGCAATGTAAAATCTGGAGCACATGGATTTAAAACTACTTTCAAGATTACACATCCTTAGGGATTCTGTGTCTTTCTAATAACTTTCTGGTATTTATAAGTTTAAATGCATTCAATTCTTGCATTTCAACTATTAACATATAGGTTATCTGTGATCCTTTTACATATATGTTCAACTACATTAGCTATAGGAGCTGGGGATTAGCTTGGTTGGTAGAGTGCCTTGCTGCACTCTCTGAGGCCATGGGTTCTGTCCCTGGCACTGCAAAAACAGGAGGAGGACATAGTAATCCACTCCGGAAGCAATCTTGAAATGATCAGCCATTGAAAACCCTATGAGGGTCACCATGGGTTGGACTCTACTTGATGGCACTTAACAGCAATAGCTCCGGTTTCTTCAGGAAAGCAAGACCATTAGGGGTATCAGGAAATCAGGAAGTTACAGAAGTCAAGTTTGACACAACTGCTGAAGGCATTGAAAAATTGGACTCAGAAAGGATCAAAGAAAAAAATGTCATTAAAGAATCCTGGTGTAGATGTAAAAGTCAGAGCTTCCAGGAAGGTGCTGGAGCAGAACCACATAGCTTGTTGGTGTTATTGGCTCTTTGTCCCTACAGTCTCTGAGTTCACAACGAGTATTCCATTGGTCATCAGGTCCAGAAATCATTGAGAACTCATTATAGAGTAGTTACATTAAGAGTAAGGTGGAACTCTGCCCCCGTCCCTCCCTGCCTTAGATGATGAGGATTTTCTAAATCCAGTGACTTTTCCTTTCACTTTTCTTCTGCCTGGTGTGAAGAACATTTCTGTGGCCAACCCTTACCTGAAACAACACAAGGAAGAATCTTGTAGGAAGTATCACACATTTCTAGCTTAAACTGATACAATGCAAAATTACCTGCCAATATGCAGCTGCCCCTTTTTAGGGTAAATTCTGTCGTGATTTTAATGGTATTAATTGTGAACATTTGCAAATCAGCTCCTCCTACCCTCTGATGGCATGGATGAAGAAACACCATAGTGGAAAGGTAAGTAAATTTCCCAAGGACACATAGATAGTTATGTCTAGGACTTTCAGTCCTAGGTCTTTTCTAACTCAACAATAATAACTTTTTACACTTAGGAAGGGGACTCTATACTAAATTCAATGTCACTATAAAAGTGACAGAGAAAAAGTAGTAAATGCAGTATTTTGCAGATTATGTCTAAAGTAGCGGTGAATTTTCCTACTGACTACCTTCCAGAAATAATGTAAAATGCCCTCTTTTCTTCTGTCAAGTTTTCATTTACAACACACCATAACTAGAATTTTCTTTTAAATCATTTTAAGGCATCTTGTCATTTTATATTATCCTTGTCCATATTGTGCCGTATGAATTACGGAAGGTTAATGCATCTATATTTTAAGTGACCAAGGTATGCCTAATGATTTTAAATATAAAGTCATTCTTCTCCTCTGGTATAATGCTAAATTTACATTATAATTAGCAGTCAAAGAATTCTATTTTATGCCATCTAATGGTGCCTTCCTTCAGCTTTGTTTTTCAGACAGTACATAATAAATCACAGGGGAAAAATCTTTATTTTTAATATTCACATTTATGTATTTAATGAACATTATTGAATTTTTCAAGTACTTATTGGAATGGAGGAGAAATATTTGTGTGCAATTATTTTATTTCCATCTGAGAGAATGCAGCCTTTAGCTCGTGCTGGAGTGTTAATAATTAGCACCTCTATTAAAAGTCAGCTCCTGGTCTTCAGCAGCATTATGATGGGAAGCTATGTTTCCCAAGTGAATGGAGAATTATACAGTTTTATTAAAGAAGAGCCTTTCCTTTGAGTACAATTTTAAGAAAATCTTCAAAGGAACAAATTTAAAGCCTCAAATCAGAGCACAGCACTAATTAGTGTGTAACAATGATTTAGGCGGAGAGCATCAGGTCTTGTTAATTTTCCAGGCCCATTCTGTAGTCTCTTTGCTGTATGTTTCTTTTGATGAGTCAATTTTATCTAGGTGCAGCTTTTTATATTTTAAATACTGTCATAACACTTTTAAAGTTTTAGAGAATGGTACATACTGCTGTTGAAATCTGGCAATTATCTTCTAACTCTGCATTCCAGCAACTAATTTTATGGCTCAGGTTAAATTGCTTAATTCAATTGCAAGTATTTTGCATTTATAATATTGCTTTAAGTGGCATGTCTCTGAATAAAATAATGTAAGTACCTATTTGTTTATGTAGCCTTCAAGCTTAGAAATAAAAATGTGTTCCAATCATCAATTATGGATCACGTTATTTAATGTTCAAAAGTGTCAGGAGCATGAGTTCTCTTGATCATATTCTATCTGGCAATACTTGTTAGGAATTATAAAAATTAACATATGAGCTTCCCAATTTTAAAATACTGTGTTCTACAAATGAGTTACCAGAATAAACTGTTTTCTTCATTTAGTAAATAGTGAGGTATTGATCTGAAAATGTCATGGGAAATTAGAACACAGTAACACCAGAGTGTCATATAACTATGATGTATGACTTTGCCAATATGAAGTAGGAATTGATTACTATTAAGGTCAATATCAAGATTCATTGACTCAGGTATACATAGTGACTAAGGCTAAATTGAGAATCAATGTTTACATCAAGAAAACATATATCTTCCAATGGATAAAAATATGCCAATATATCCTGCCATCCTCTTATTACCTATTATGAGAATTCAATCTTTGAAGCATGATAAATATTTTGCAATTTAAAAAAACATCCACTACTGCTTCTACCTATTGGGTTTGCATCATTAATGATGGGATAGCAGATTATTTAAGTTAAAATGGTATTCAAACCAAATATAAATGAGTAATAACTGTTATTCTCTTTAGAGTTCTTGAAGGATCCCAACTCCCTTTCATACTACCCTGGGATGTTATCACAAAAATCACAGCAACAGTGCAAAAAAAGATTAATTTCTATTTTTCCATAGGTGAGAAAATACATACATATGAATGACTGTATAACCAATTAAAAGAAAAGGAAAAAGTGACCTGTGGAGTTAAGCAATAAAGACTTATAAGATAGACATGTTAGAAATAATATATAACTTATACTAATTTAAAGCATTATGCTTTTATAGCCTAGTTTACCTAACATTGTGTAGATAATTCAGTCAAAATTTTGCCTGATTATAACATTCTTCAAATTTTCCCAACTTCTTTTCCTCCATTTTCTTTGATAGGTTTTAAAATAACTTTTGCTCCACTTGTGATTATTTTCACTTTAAATTAGGCTAATATACTTACCTTTTATGGACTGATCACATGAGTTACTGATAGAGTATATGTAACTATAGCTGAATTTGAGTAGCTCATAAAATATTTACTGAGCATTTGTTATTGCAAATCTTATAAATAAGACACTGAAAACACAGCACATGGTGACAACCCATTTGACATCCTAAAATAATGTGGCAGCAACTACAACGCAGAAAGAAAAGAAGAAAAGTAGGACAATTCCCTAGTGAACGCTTTTAAAACTGTGATGCCAGACTCACAGGGTTCAGTGAAGATGCCTGGGCAGCTACCAGAGGTAAGAAATGGACAGCAAGGGTGTAGCTCAGTAGTAAGCATTCATGTCACTCTTCTCTTTGACATAGCACATCTTTGTTATGCCTGTCTGTGCATATGAATTTTTAAAAATCATTTTTAACTGACATATTAATTCTGTATATTTGTGGGGTGCAATGTGATGTTCTCATCTTTTCTACATTATGGAAAGATTCCATCATGCTAATAAATGAACCTCTTACCCAACCAATTTATTCAAATAATAAGTTGTGTTGAGAACATTAAAAATGTGTATTAGCAATTTGAAATACATATTGTTTTTAACTGTGGTCATTAAAACTTGTAAGTCCAGACTAACTGAAACATTGTCCCCTTTAATCAACATCTTTCTTTTAGTCATCCTTTCTGCTCCTCCTCCAATGAGTCTCTGTCTACTTCTGCTATCTCCTTCTACGTGATTGATGATTTTTGCAATCCACATATGATCACATAATATTTGTCTTTCTGGGTCCGACTTATTTCCTTTAATATAATGTTCACATGTTTTTATCAATGCTATCCCAACAGACAGAATTCTTTCTTTTTTAAAGTTATGTACTATTCCACTGCACATGTATAACAGAATTTCTTTTTCCATTCATACATTGATAATACTTAGATGCCTTCTCAATCTTAGATATTATGAATAATACTGCAATGAATATGAGAACACAAATGTCTCTTCAGCACACTGATTTCAGTTATTTTGAATATGAACATAGATGTGGGATTGGTAGATCATATGGTGATTCTAATTTTACTTTTTGAGGAACTTCTCTGCTATTTCCCAAAGTGACTACACTAATTTATATTCCCACCAGCAGTGTGCAAAGTTTACTTACTCTCTACATCCTTGCCAATTTTTGTTAGCATTCATCTTCTTGATAATAGCCATTCTGACAAGCATGAGGAAATATCTCATTGTGGCTTTAATTTTCATTTCCCTAATGATTAGAGTGATTAAGAAATTTTTCACCTATTATCCAATTATCTCCTTTATGAAATATATTTCAGAGTTTTACCCATTTTTAATTGGAATACATTTTCTTTCTATTGAGTCATTTGAATTCTTCATATGTTTTGGATATTAGCCTCTTAGGTTAGGTGGTCTGAAAGTGTTTTCTTCTAATTAATGGATTGTCTCCTTATTCTATTGTTTCCTTTGCTAAGCAAGAGTTTTTAAATTTAATGAAAATCTATTTGTCTCTTTTTGCTTTTATTGTCTATGCTTTTAGTGTCCTATCCATAAAACCATCGCCAAGACCAATGTCATGGAGAATTAGCTTATTTTTTTTTCTAGTAGGGTTACAGTTGCAGGCCTTGAGTTTACAACAGTTACCCATGTTGAGTTGATTTTGTGCATATGTTTGTGTGTGTGCGTGTGTGTGTGTGTGTGTGTGTGTGTGTGTGTGTGTGAGCTGATTTTGTGCATGTGTGTGTGTGTGTCTGGTACATGGAAGTTGAACCAAGGGCTTCTCACATGTACTTTGCAAGTGTTTACTATTAGGATGCACACCATTTTTATTTTTTTACTTTGAGACAGGGTCTATGTTATATAAGATGCCTCTAGGCTCAAACTCACAATCCTCCTGCCTCAACCTCTTGAGTCAATGGAATTACAGGTGTGTGCTACTGCACCTGCCTCTGGAGTTGATTTTTGAGTATGATTTGAAGTAAGGGTCCACTTTCGTTTTTCTGCATGTGGATAGCAAATTCTCCCAACACCATTTATTGAGAAGACTGCCTTTTTCCTGTGGTGTATCCCTGTCTCTTTTATCAAAAATCAATTGGTAGTAAACTATTATGTTTCTTTCAGGGCTTCCTGTCCTCTTCTATTGGTTGATGTTCCTGCTTTTATGCTAGTCCTGTTTTTTAAAATTTAAAAAATTTTAAAATTTCAATAGTGGTTTTTTAAATATCATAACATTATGTTTTATGAGTAGATAATGTGATACATCTAAATTTGGTTTTGGTTGCTTTTTTCCTTTATTTTTCTAGTTCAATAGTGCCTTTGATATATGGGGTCTTTTCTGGTTCAGTATGAATATCAGTATTTTCCTTGTACTTCTTTGAAAAATAACATTGGAATTTTGACAGTACTTATATTAAATGTGGATTTCTGTGGACATAATGGACATTTTAACAGTATTAATTCTTCTAATTCATGAACATGGGATATCATTCCCTTTACCTGTGTTTTTTCAATCATTTTCATCAATGTTTTAGAGTTTTCAAAATACATATCTTTATCTCTGTGGTTAAGTTTACTACTAAGTATTTAACTTCTTATGCTATTATAAATGGAATTGTTTCCTTATTTTTCCTTTAGATAATTATTGACATTGTGGAGAAATGTTACAGTTTTTATAGATTGATTTTGTAACCTGTAACTTTACTGACTTTGGTCATTAGTATTAAGATTTTATTGTGGAATTCTAAATGTGAAAGCACATGATTGTGATAAAACAGTGATAACCAACAAGATGCTAGAACAAAATACTCAACTTTTCATATATAATTGATTCTTAGATTTATATATTTATTGTCCTCAAAACCTTCTTGAATTATCAAGTTAACAACAAAGTCGTTAAGAGTATGGCTAATTATGGTGTAGATAAAAAGAAAAACCATGAATGGAATTGAAAACATAGAAAGATATAATAAAATATACCCTTGTCCCTAACACTCCTGCAGCTGTAACACTGGAAAGATCTGTAGATCTCAGAAGCTAAGCAAGTTTGGGTCTGGTTAGTACTTGGAAGGGAGACCACCTGGGAACACCAGGTGCTGTTGGCTTGGAAGAAGGACATGGCAACCAACTACTAATGAACAATCAGCCACTGAAAACTCTACGAACAGCAAAGGAGCACTGACAATAGTGTTTTGCCTCTTGTATGGAGAGTAGCTATGAGTCAGACACCAGCTCGATGGTACCTAACTACAACAACAAGTCCCTAACACAGTGTAAAACTATTGAACTGCTAGATCTAACCTCTTTAAAGATAATGTAATTAAAGTTTGTTGTATTTGTCAAGGTTCTCCAAAGAAACAGAAATAATATATTGTAAATGACAGAAATAGAGAGAGCAATGGAGTCATGGACACAAATTTTTAATTTTTTCAGGAGTTGGGTTACAAAATTTTGGAGGTTTGATGAGTTCAAAATCTGATGAGGTGGCCAAGCAGGCTAGAGAGTTAGGGACAACTTGCAGTGAAATTCCAAGGACTATTATTTCTTCTTGCTCAGGGATAGAGGTTGAGGGAATGAAGGAGATAAAGCTTTGTTCTATAAAGACTTTCAGTTGATTGAGTGAGGACCACCAACATTACAAACAGCAATCCCCTTGAAATCTACCATTTTAAATATTAATCTCATCTATCAAAACACTCTAAGAGAAACATCTACAATAATATTTGACCAAATATTTGGTAACTATGGTCCAGTCAAGCTGACCCATAAAATTAACCATCTCAATTTTCACACTGAGTTTATGCATTATAGGGCACAGTATAATTCTTCATAACTGTTTGATGAAGGACAACTAAGTTGCAAAATCAGTCATTACTATTCCATTGGTAAATACTAAGAGAAATATATTAAATATATCAAAGGCAAAAGAAGAGAAAGAGAAAAGATTTTCACGAAATTGAGTCATGTTAATTGTAAATATAAACACATATTTATTTCAAAATTAAAAGGCTTCCCATGAAAATTAAAATATCTTTATAGTAGATCTAAAAAATTCATATATGAGGTAAATTAATTTATGTATATGGAGTTGATTACACTATAATTTGAAACAAGTTAACTTGTTTTCAATAACTAAAATTACAGAAGTAAAAATAATAAAAAGTATTTTTGTTATGAAATTTACTTATATTTCTATTTCTTAATGTGACCAAGTTAAAAATTAATTAAAATTATGATGGCACCTCAACAGCATTTAGTAGGAAATAGAGAATAAAACCAGATTAATACAATGTTGACATGTGCAATTAAGAATCAATAAAGATATCATAAAGTGTTCTTTTTTTTTTTTTTTTTTTTTTTGTGGTACTGGGGGTTGATCCCGGGGCCTCACACCTGCATGCTTTGCAAGTGCTGGACCACTGAGCTGCACCCCTAGCTCTTTTATTTATTTTTTTTCCTTACTTTCTGAGACAGGGTCTCACTAAGTTACATAGACTTCCTCTAGTTTCGAACTTGCGATCCTCCTGTCTCCGCCTCCCAAGCCGCTGGGATTACAGACGTGCGCCACCACGCCCAGCTATGAAGTGTTCATTTTTAAAATGCAGTACTGAGAAAGAAAAACCAAATTGGAGTTTATATGTTCCAGTTTAAAAATATAGTACAATGCTATGGTAAGGACTGGGGTATAACTCAGTTGGTAGAGTGCTGCTCTACACTCTCTGAAGCCCTGGGTTCCATCCCTAGCACCACAAAAGGGGAGAAGGACATGGCAGTCCACTCCTGAAACAATCCCAAAATGATCATCCATTGAAAACCCTATGAATAGCAGAAAAACACCAACATAGTGCTCAGCATGGCACAGTGTTGGGGAATGTTTCGTTTTGTTGTACATAGGGTTGCTAATGAGTCGCACCCAACTCTATGGCACCTAACAACAATAACACTATGACCAAAACAGTATGGAACTGATATTAAAAGCAGATAAAATAGACCAAAGGAACAACAAAGAGAGCTCAAGGATAAGTCAAATTGCATGTGATCAACCCATTTTTAACGAGGGCTCCGAAAGGACATGTTGGAGAAGGGACAGTTTCTTCAATCACTTTTTGTGGTAAAACTGAATTTTCACATTCAGACATTGAAGTTGGGCCCTAATCTTATAACACACACAAAAATCAACTCACAATAGATTAAGACCAAGGTGGGTTTTTTTGTTTTTTTTTGTTTTTTTTTTTGGTACTGGGGGTTGAACCCAGGGCTGCAAGTGCTGGACCACTGAACTGCACCCTCAGCCCATTTTTTTTTTCTTGAGATAGGGTCTCACTAAGTTATGCAGACTGCCTCTGGTCTTGAACTTGTGATCCTCCTGCCTCTACCTCCTAAGCCACCGGGATTACAGGCATGCGCCACCATGCCCGGCAGACTAGGGTATGTTAAATCACCGACGTACATTTCTCTCAGAGAAGAAAATAGGGGAAAATCCTCCTCAATGTTGGCGTTGGCAATGATTTCTTTGGTATTACACCAAAAGCTCAGACTATGAAAGAAAAAAACAATACAGGAGAATACATCACTCTAACAGGCTTCTGATTAGCAAATGAAATGATCAACATACAAATGAGAAAAATATTTGCAAATCACATAACATAAGGGATTAATGTTAAAGTTTATAAAGAACTCATAATTCAATAGTAGAAAGGCAAATAATCCCATTAAAATACATAAAATGACCAACAGGTACATAACAAACTGCTCAAAATCACTAATCATTGTTGTTAGGTACTGTCGAGTCAGTATCCCACTCATAGTTACCCTCATAGGGTTTTCAATGGCTGACTGTTTTGGGATTGCCTTGGGAGTGGATTGCCAGGCCCATCTGGGAATTGAACTCGGGAACTCAGAGACTGCAGCGCAGTGCTCTACCCACTGAGCTAAATCCCAGCCCTCACTAATCATTAGGGAAATGCAAATTAAAATCACTACCTAAAAGATAAGGGATATATTTTACCAGATGTGTAGAGAAAAGGAAATTCTATATAGAAAAGGAATTGACAGCGTGCTGTTGGCAGAAAGTTAAATTTACTGTGCAAAGTAATATGGAAGTTCCTTAAAAATTAAAAGTTAGAACTATCTTATAATTCACTATTCCTTTCTCAGGATATATACCCAAAGTAGATGAACTCACCACTTTATAAAGATATCTGCATTCTCACGTTCACTGTAGCATTACTTATAGCATCCAAGACCTGGAAACAATCTGGGTACTCACTAACATATGAATGGATAAAGGAATTGTCATATAAAACACACACACACACAGAGTCACATCACACAGAGAGACACATGAACACAATTCAACTTTTTAAAAAGAGATGATCCTATGATTTGCCAAAATATGAACTTTGAAGGACATTATGCTGTGAAATAACAGGGATACACAAAGAAAACAGTCAAATTGCTTCACATATATTTGGAATCTGAAGGAAATAAAAGAATAAGAGAAATTAAATATACACAGAGAAAATGAAATAGTGGTTTCCCAGAGGTTGAGAGGAGGAGAAAAGAGTTTTAAGTCAAAGAATATGAGATAGCAGGCATGTAGGGTGACCAGTCTAGATATCTAATATACAACCTGAGGACCGTGGTTAATCAAATTATTTTGGATTAGAAATTATTATTAAATAAGTAGATTCTAACTGTTCTTGTAAAAACAAAAGTAACTATGTAAAATGATAGAACTTTAAATTAGCTTCCTGTAGTGCACATTTCACCACTTATATGTATACTGAAATATGTTGTAAAAATCTAATACACACAAAATTTATTTTTAAAAACCTACATTCTGAGACCATTATTGAATATACCATGAACTTCCAAAAGAACCAATAGATCTATCCTGGAATAAGAACAACCAGAGTGCTCCTTGGAAGCAAGGATGGCTAGACTGCATCTTATGTATTTTGGACATGTAGTCAGGAGAGACCAATCCCTGGAGGAAGACATAATGTTTGGGAGTGTGGCAGGTCAGTGAAAAAAAAGGAAAACCTTCCACTAGATGAATTGACACAGCGTATGCAACAATGGGCTTAAACATAATTAAGATTGTGTGCCTGGCACAGAATCGGGGAGTGTTTTGTGCTGCTGTAAATAGGGTCTCTATGAGTTGGGCCCAATTTGACTGCACCTAACAACAACAACAACCCTCTGAAATATTAACCCTGGAAATCTGTAATGAGTGAATTTATAAATCCAGTGTCAAAGATAAAATCATTAATTCAAAAATTAAAGATTCTTTATCAAGTTTCAGGTGCTTTTTTAAGCATAGAAAGAGCGATGAACAAAGCAAGTCCAATCCATGTTCTTATCAATAATACAGACAAATATCAAATAAAAAATAATGCACCACTGCTATAAAATTAAAATTCTGGTAAGGAGTAGAAAAGAAAATAAAGCTTAATTAGGTAAAACAATCACTGATAGTGATTAAACTATCTTAGTTATTGTGTGGCAAACCCGAAGTCTCAGATGACAGTTATATATCTCACAAAAGAATTCCCATTATGCCTTTGAAATATCCCCTTGTAATTTCTCATTGTATTCAACAGAGAAAAGATTTTCTTTGGCTTTTCCAGGGTTCAGAAAACTACAACACTTGTGCCATGTTGTCAGGATAGGCTATTGTTATTGTTGTTAGATGCCATCTAGTCAGTGTCCGACTCATAGCGACCCTATGTACAACAGAGGAAACACTATTGTCAGTGCTTCTCTGCTGTTCATAGGGTTGTCAATGGTAGATTGATTTTTGGGAGTGGGTTGCTGGGTCCTTCTCCAAGCCTACAGCCCCTGGTGTTCCATGGCGGTCTCCCAACCAAGTACTAACCAGGCCTGACCCTGCTTAGCTTCCAAGATCTGACAAAATCTGATGCCACAGTGGTACAGCTGCAGACAAGGATAGGCTTATCGACAAGTAAAAATGCAAAGCCCTGTAACAGTTTTAAAAATTGTGAACTCTTAAGGCAAAGTCAGAAGGAAATTGTAGGAATAACAAAACTTACCTTTAAGAAATGTTAGGGTTAAAAATGTACTGGAAGAATATGGCAAGGAACAAAATGATGGTAGTGCATGATTTTTTCCCTAACACAAAGATGTAGAGAATATTATTGCAGGGTGATAAGTGGGACACAGTTTGAGCCAATACTCTGTTACATTTTAAATTGGTTATACCAGTGAATATTGCATCCCGAGAAAAGACAGCATATTGAAATTTTAAGACTCTGAAATCCAAGTCTTTCTTTGGTTAGTTCATTTAATTTTAGTTATCAAATATATTTTCTAGTCGTGAAATTTATCAACTAATCTGAGTTATATTACTGAGTTATATTTACCAGCAGTTATCCCAAAACTCCATGGAAAGACATGAAAATTGCAGAAAATTCCTTGAATTCTAATATTATTAATCCATGTGATAGAAACAAGTTTCTCAACATTTAAACAGTAAAACAAACAAAACCATCAGCATAAAATAATACACTCCACAAACAAAAAATACAGCAGCTGACATAAAGATAAATGGACAGATGGATAGGTAGGTGTATAAGTGGGTCATAGGAAGTGTTAATAACTTTGATTCTTTAACAGTGAGAGATTGAGATACTCTTCCCCCTCCACAACTTACCTGAAATACATAAAATTATTTCTACTGTTTTGTCACATCAAAGTCTCATCTTTTCCCATCAGTAACTTCCAATGATTCTTACTTCTCTCTGACCCAGCCATACTGTTGTCCACCATTCAAAAAGGGTGAGAAGACAATACAACAAAGTTAAATTTTGCACTTCAGGAAATCAAGTGAGAATTACCATAGTTCAACAGGTTGGTGATCTACTGTGTGCTCACATTTGGAATTTGAGCATTCCTTTATATTTTTATTCATTCCCACCTGATCATTGCCTGCAACTGTCCCACCATGCCATCTGCTCCCATCAGATCTCAGAAGCTAAGCAGGGTTAGGACTTGGATGGGAGACCTCTTGGGAAAAAGAGGTGCTATAGGCTTGGGAGAAGGACCTGGCAACCCACTCCCAAAAAACAATCTGCCATTGAAAACCCTATGAATAGCAGAGAAGCAGTAATACTGCTTCGCCTGTTGTACATAGGGTTGCTATGAGTCAGACGCCGAATTGACAGCACGTAACAGTAACAACAACCTGATCTTTATTTTGTAAATTGACTTTCAATTACTGATAAGAAATTGCATTGTATTTGTATGATAGATAAACACCATGTTTTTGTTCTACTCAAAGATAATGATTCTTAACATAGGAATTTTGAAGAAATGTCAGGAGTGAAAAACAGATTTTTATTGGCAAATAATGTATCAAAAACGCACTACAATCTTATCCATTGATCTTACAGTCAAATCAATGGAGACTTTCATAATTTCTGTCTCAGTAGCAATATTCCAAAAAGTATAGCATGAAAAAAGGTATAATAATTTTATTTAATTTTGAGTGGTTATAACTAAGTAAGTTCCTGGTAAATGTTATTACCAAGTGTGGGGGGAAGAAAGATCATTATGAGTATGAAGTGAAGGATCAAACTATAAAGAATTAGAACAACAAGTGCACTTACAAGTTCATTTTTAAAACTATATTGAACTTAGAATCAGTAGCTGCACCAGAAGTGTGTAGCTTTGCTAATAAATCTGCTCCTCTTCAGTTCAGATTGACAATGTTTATGACATACAGCTAACGGATGGCACATTTACACTAAAATATGTCACAAGCCCTGTAGAATGATGATTTATGTGTAGAACATACAAATGGAGACTTGCTCTATAGCCAAACTCGTTTTCTGTCTATGCTAACAATTAGCACGATGGAAAAGTTTAACAGCAGCACAGGAATTGCATATGGTGAATCTTCCCCTCAAGTCACATAGCTGCAAAAATCCTGGGAGAACAGCTCTCTGAAATCTAATACAGATTTAGACTCTAAACTGTGCCACAATATGTAATTGTAAATTATTTAGAAGTTCCAGTGAATTCAGAGCAGTGTGCTTCATATCTGTCTTTATGAATACCGCACTTTTTCTTCATGAACTGAATTATAAAAGCCATAACCAGTTCATCTTGAACAATCCAATCCTTCTTTCTGACACATTATGCAGCTACATTATTTTGGAGATATCAACTTACAGATCACCCAGATATATTCCGGCCCTGGAGATAATATTAGCATGAAAACACTCCATTAGCAAATCCTTTCACTCACATGCCAAGTGTCTGCTTTCAACATGTAAAACTTGTTTACATCATGTTATATTCTCATCTCTCATGCAACAAAACTTCTTCCACAATTTTCCAAGGCATTTAAATTACTGACTTTGAAAGGCCTCTCAACATAGTCATTATAGAAAATAATTTAATTCCATATATTTGTCTTGATCCTGCTTCAAAGGTTTTATTTAATTATGTAAGATGATAAATCATAGTCTGCATAAAAAAAATCTAGTGTAAAAAATGTTTTGATTTTGAGTTTTACTCATTGGATCCTAGTTCCAAAATGTTTTGTTGTTTGTACAAAGAAAATAAACATTTGTCTCAATGTCTGATGTGTGAACTTTGAATGTTAGCCAGGCACTAAAGTACAGAAAGAAACAAGTGACCTTTTCATTCTTCAGTGATAGCTCCATGCGGTCACCGATCTCCAGGACGCATCTTTGGTACAGAGTTATGTCTAATCACCTTACTGACAATGTCTCAGGAAGAGACTGGTTTGGGAAAAGCAGCAACCTTTTTATTATATCAACTAATCGATGAAATATAGATCCATGTTGAGAAATGATACAATCTTGTTAATAAAACTGAAGTAAATTCAGTAAAATGGAGATCCATATCAATATTAGTTATCCGGAGCCTCACTTAACCTTGCTACATATATTTGAATCAACTATATGATGCAAATAATGTGTATGTCCTGCATTTTCAGGATTCCTATCTCTGGAAAACACTGTATATTTTAGTGGTCACTGACTGTTTATAGTTACATAATTTAAGCAATTGAAAATGTTTTTTTCCTTTAACCATAATTAACTCTGAATAATTTGCTGCCATTAAGTCTTTATTAAAATTGTAAGTAGCTGAAACATGGCATATGACAAAATTTTAATGTATTAATCTCACTCAATCTCTTAACATTATTGTGTTTTATTTTTCTAAAATTTGTTGTTGTTGTTGTTGTTAGGTGCCGTCGAGTTGAGTCCGACTCATAGCGACCCTATGTACAGCAGATCGAAACACTTCCTGATTCTGTGCCAGGCAAACCATCTTATTTATGCTTAAGCCCATTGTTGCAGACACTGTGTCAATCCATCTGGTGGAGGGTTTTCCTCTTTTG
>VMDO01004854.1:95608-119336 GCA_007922755.1 Pedetes capensis
GTTCTTTTGGCAGTCCATGGTATATTCAATAGACGTCTCCAGCACCACAATTCAAAAGCATCAATTCTTTTTCTGTCTCTCTTGTTCAATGTCCAGCTTTCACAACCATATGATGCCACTGAAAATACCATGGCATGAGTCAGACGCACCTTCATCTTCAATGTGACATCTTTGCTTTTCAATACTCTAAAGAGATCTTAAAGTTGTCGTCAGGGGTTGGGATTTAGCTCAGTTGGTAGAGCATTGCGCTGCAGTCTCTGAGGTGAGTTCAATTCCCAGCACCACAAAAATGGGAGAAGGACCTGGTAATCCAGTCCCATGGTCTCTATGAGTCAGATACCGACTCGATGGCACCTAACAACAACAACAACAACAAGTTGTTGTCATTAGTGTGTATTAAAGTGGTAGCTGGCAGGGCACAGTGGCACATGCCTGTCATTCCAGCAACTCCAGAGGCTGACGGAAGAGAAATGCAAGTTCAAAGCCAGAGGCAGTCTGTGAAACTAAGTGATACCCTGCCTCAAGATTAAAAAAACAATGAAAGGACTGCGGGTGCAGCTGGGTGATAGAGCACTGGCAGTATATGTGCAAGGTCCTGGGTTCGGTTCCCCAGTACTCAAAATAAATAAATAATAAATAAATAGTAAATAGTTCAGTTATAACAAAATATCACTGTATTAATATTTTCCTCAATCCTCTACAATTATTGTTGTTTTCTAAAATTGCAAGACATAGTGGTGATGTAGATGTAAGACAATAGTAGAATGTTTATGAGTATGGACTTCACGCCCCTAGCTATGTTCAGTTTAATAAAATGGTTTACTGTGATGGTTTTCTTAAATTAAAAACTGAGCTATATCAAAAATACATTTCAAGCTGGGTGACATGACTCACATCTATAATCTCAGCAATTTGAGACTTGGAGGCAGTAGGATTACGAGTTTGAGGGCAGGGTCAGACTGCATAATCAAGTGAGACCTAGACTCAGGAAAAAAATTTAAAGTGGGCAAAGTATGTGCAAAGCCCTGGATTCAACTCTCAAGTACTGCAAAAACAAAAACAATAACAAAAAAAGCAAAACAAAACCTTTTGTATTTTCATCAAGTCTATTTAAAGGTTCATGGAGAGTTATTAGTTGATAGGCCCACATTGCCGGGCACAGTGGCACATGCCTATAGTCCCAGTGATTCAGAAAGCTGAGGCAGGAGAATCACAGAGTTCGAGATCAGAGACAGCTACAAACTCAGTCATTGAACTCAGGTTCAATTCTTAGTACCAAAATAAATAAATAAACATATTTAATGTATGCATTTTGATGAATTTAGATATATGTGTACACTTATGGTGCTATGATCAGAATCAAAGGTACTAACATGTTCATCATCTCCTGTTAACACATAAACACACAGAACACAGAACAAAAGACATACAGAGATTTTCATTTCTTTAGGAGAAAAATAGCCCATATAAGTTGTTTTTGTTAGGTGCCAACCAGTCAAGTCCAACTCAGTAACCCCATGTACAACAGAAGGAAACACTCCCCAACACTGTGCCATGCCCAGCACTATGGTCAGTGCTTCTCTGCTGTTCACAGGATTTTCAATGGCAGACTGTTTCAAGAGCAGGCTGCCAGGTCCTTCTCCCTAGCCTACAGTACCTGATATTCCCAGGTGGTTTCCCATCCAAGGACTAACCAGGCCGACTCTGCTTAGCTTCCAACATCAGATGGGATCAGATGCCAAGGTGCTATGGCTGCAAACACCATTTGAGTAGGTAACTCATTATGTTTAGAAATGAAAACTTATATCACAAGGTTAGAAATGATTACTCAAGTTGTTTACTGTATATGCTATTTACAAGAGATGCAGACTATATTTTCCCAATGAAATGTGCTTTCTGTATGATATATTAGAATGATTCGATAATAAGCAGTGTTTTTTTATAAAGTAAATCTCTCTGAAGCATTAAAAGGAAGTCTAACAGGACTAACTGGGAAGTTCTATTATAGAATAGTATAGGCACAAAAAAATATCCTGTGTATTATTAAAAACCTAAATATAATTGTACACATAGATATAAAATATTTGCCCACCTTCTGAGGATGATTCTTTATGATTCATGGTGTTGAATAGGCTGCAGACTCTTGTCTTCCTTCTAGATCCAGAAGCCACAAATTGAAGTAATAAAGAGATATTCTTAAAGTTACGGAACTGATACATTTTGGAACTTGGATATAATATGACCCACCAGACAACTGAATACAGAACTTTCTCTGCCAAAGAGCACTGTGATCCTAAGTCATCCTAATATACATACATAGAAAACTCCTCAAATGGCTGTCATAGCTTGTCTAACACTGCACAGGATTCTCACCTTAAAAGCTCATAAATGCATGCAGAAAATTAAGCCTTTAATTATTTGAACTTTTTAAAAATCCCTTCTTAGCAGGGCGTGGTGGCACACACCTGTAATCCCAGAGGCTCCGGAGGTGGAGGCAGAAGGATCGCAAGTTTGAGACCAGAGGCAGTATGCATAATTTAGCGAGACCCTGTCTCAAAAAGTAAAAAAAAAAAAAAAAAAAGGGGCGGGGGTGCAGCACAGTGGTCCAGCACTTGCAGAGCATGCAAGCACGAGGCCCTGGGTTCAACCCCCAGTACCGGAAAAAATAAAATCCTTTCTCAGTTTAACTCTTTTTTATATAACTTCAGATTTGAAACATTTAGGTCATTTCTATATTAACCATTAACAACCACCGTTTGACAGACTCATTTGTGAAGGTTATTTATGTTTAAACCTACTTGTTGCTGTAGGGATATATATACCATTTTCTAAGACAATACCTTGCTACATGGGACTGTGCAAAAGTGAGAATATCATTTTGAAAAGCATCAGTCTCTATATTGTGCACACACAAATAGACACATACTGCTCACTTGTTAACCAAAAGATTAAAACAAGCAAAGTCTATTCCCATTTTTTGTAGAATGAATAAAAGAAAACAAAATGAAAGTGTACAGACATGATGAAGAGATTGTTAGAAATGGACCCTAAGAGGAAAGAAAAATATAAAAAAGAGGAGTAAGAGTTGTCAGGCAAAGATATTAACTGTACATATAAATAGATGTATCTCTTGTTCTTTACACTCGAGATTTTCCAGGCTCTCCCTCTTTCCCTCTGTGTCTTATTTTTCCAACTCTAAGAAGAAATATAAAGAACTAACATTACTTTCTTCCTTTTTGTTTTTCCTCTGTCAGCTTTGAAAGGTTTGATTTGTTTGCCCTCATTACCAAAGTTACCTTAGTTTTTCTTTGCATTATTTCTCCTGTTTTTTAGACGTGGTCTCATCATGGATCTGAATCTTGTACTGCTACACTTCTTTTTACTGCTAGCCTCCTTCCTTAAATTATAACAAAATTGCCCGGGAGAATTGACCCAAGTTATCCCACAGTATAACTACGAAATTCTAATACCACATATGCAAAGCCTCACAATAAAACTACAGCTTTAAGCATGAGTAATAAATGACCAGACAAGGTGGTTCTATCCCCAAAAGGAAAATTCTGAAGTTAGAAAAATAGTAATAAAACTGAGCAGCCTCGTAGACATTAGATTTATGCTTTATGGCTGTTAAAGCCCCACACTTAACCAGCCGGTAGGGCAGAATCATTTCCCATGGATCGTAAATCACTTGCTTTTCTATAGTACTCAGTGTTCACCTTCATGTTACTACTAAGACAAATGCTACCTTGTAGTTCAAGGAAATTTGCATTATGTGGTAGAATTATATGAATTGCCCATCCGGTTCTCCTGAGTGCCTGCAGATTGTCATAAAATAACAAAAGCAATACTGTATTATGGAATTGCTGCTCACAGCATCACTCTTGACGTTGAGTCAAAGTACTGGAGAGCTTCAGAGTCTAGTTAGAGCTTTGGACTTGGCCCATAAAAACACATTTGAGCAAGATATGGCTGTGTGAAAAGCTTGTGTTCATTTTTCTACAGACCAAATGAAGCATAAAATTCGTTCAAATAGCATCACATACAGTGATTTTCACTAAGCTCCCAGCAATTTCTAGTACCCAGGACCACAGAAAACCACAAGAACTATAAAAGACAATTGACTTCAGAAAACAAATTAATACCAAATCTTTTACCAATGGAGAAAAAGTAGAGTTGGACAGTTTTATAGGAATCAGCAGCATAAGACAAGTGGGGTAAAAGGCTGAAAGTGAAAAATAGAAGGTAAACCTCACTCATAGTTTGCTATAAGATTTGTTCAAGTATATATCTATTAAGAACCAATCACTATGATGTTGTCTCTCCAAGAATTCACTGTAAATTTATATGGTTCCATGGTCTTTGAATGAAAATACTACTATTTTTGCTCTTACAAATGTACGTTAACCATTTTATATATAAAATGTTACAGATAATGTCACAAATTAAAAACTAGTGATAGATATTTTTATATTCCGTGTGTTCCACTGAAGATAGTCTCTGGGCAAATATATGGTCACCTCTTCTTCCCCAAATCACACTGGAATTGGAGGAGCAAATTCAAATTGAGTAAATATAGTCCTGACATTACCACAAAACCCTGGGATAAAGTGTTTAAAGGTACTGAAGAAAGTTTAGAAAATTAAGCCTGTCTTGGTTCGGATTTTTTTTTTTTTCTTTTTTTTTTTTCTGTGAAGCTTCAGAAAGTTTCCAAACATGGATTGTGCACATTCAGAGAGTTTGAATGAGCTATGTGTCAGCCATTGCAATAATCGTATTTGTAACAACTGGATTAGACCAGATAGACCACCACCACCGTCCTTACCACTACCATCAACACACATTCAAAGGCAGAGTAGCAGAAACCCTGCTGTCTCTCAAAGTAAGAACAGATTTGCACTCTAAAATGTTGCCAAAGTATAGGTACAGTTCCTAGTGGGCATTTAGGTTTTAAAATAAAGGTTTTATGAGCATAGTATCTACCTGTGGAGGTGTAGGACTTTGTGCTCTGTGGTGCATCCTGCCTGTTAGCACAGCTCATGTGTGTACTGAGGCCTCAAGTTCAGCTAACCCAGTCAGAGGATGCTGGGAGAAAAATAAAACAAAACAATGGGAAAAATAAGTAGGATATCTTTTCCAACTACCTTTTCCAACCTTCCAGTGTCTTCAGCTATACCATCTTGACATCCTATCTTGTCAGATCTCCAGTGCTAAGCAGAGTCATGTCTGGTTATTCCTTGGATGGGAGACTGCCTGGAATAATGGTTGTTGTAAGCTTGGGAGAAAGGTCTAGCAGCTCACTCCCAAAATAATAAATCATTGAAAACCCTAGGAATAGCAGAGAAGCAATGATGTAGTGCTGGGCATTGCAGAGTGTCAGGGAGTGTCTCTTTCTGTCATATATCCGTTTGGTATGAGTCAGACCAGACCCCATGGCACCTAACAACCACAAACATCATACCTTTCAGTCACAAATATAAATCAACAACCAAGGATCTTCAAACAGCTGAAGAAAGAAAAGGAACAAAATTTTAGTAATTAAGATGTAATAATAGCAAAAATTATAAATATATACCACTGAAGAAATATTCCTCATCACAACAGCAAAAGACAAAGACAAAGAATGAAAATAGGTAGGAGAAGGCAATATAAATCCAAAAGCCAAAGAATTTCTAATGAGAAGTAAATAAATATGAGAAGAAAAGGATATATTGAATGGGAAGAATGCTACAGGTCTGAAAATAAAATGTTTTGAACCAAGACATTCCTCCAATCATCAGAGAAAAATTAAAGAAGTGGAAGAACGAAGAGAGTATCTAAATAAAATCTGTTTAGATAACCACAGGACTTTGAGGAAATCCAAAATAATAAAAGTAACAACAACAACAACAACAATAATAATATGTGTACCTCAACCAGTTTATAATAATATTTGTGATAAATGAAAGGAAAATATATCAGCAAAAAGCCAAAAACAATTTATTCAATGAGTACACTTGGATGTATTGTGAACTAGGCATCATGCGTGGCGCTGAAACTATCATTGTGCATAAAAGACAAATAGCAATTTTTTTATGAAGATTTTACTCTAAGTGCAGGAAAAACGATAGTTGAATAAGTAATTTAATGAATAAGTGCTATCAGGAAATAAATCTGTATGAGAGAATAAGGATTCATGAGAGTTAATTTGGCAATTTTAGGATTTAGAAACTAACAGAAAAATTCTAAAGGGCAAAGTCCCAACTATTAAAAAACTAAAATTTTCATGATGTTGGATTGTCAAAAGTCCATAGCACATAACCCAGTCAACAAATGTGAATAAATCAGAAATAATTCCAAGAGGGATAAATAGAGATGTTTTTATGGATGGCAATGAAATTATTGTTTGCCACTGGAGAACCCACATCGACTAATAACAGAGATTCATCTGGGTGCTGTGGTGAAGGACTGGAATCCCAGCAACTGGGTAAGCTGAGGCAGAGGATTGCAAGTTTGAGACCAGATGCAGCCTGAACAACTTGGCAAAATCCTGTCTCAAGATAAAAAATTTAAGGGTTGAGGGGTGCAGCTCAGCAGTAGAGTGCTTGCTTAAATTATTATAGGTCCTAGGTTCAACACTTGATACTGAAAAAAGAAAAAGGAAAGAAAAAAAAAAAGAAAAACTAAAAACAGAATTCCTATGTTTGGAAAGGAGTTGGAATTTACTATCACAAGTGGTTTCTATCCAAAAATGATATGATATTGCAAAGCACTCAAATTTAATAACAAATTTAAGTTAAAACATACAAAATTCACTTAAAATATGGCTATCTCTAAACAAAATGTTTATTAAAACACTAAAGAAAAATTGAAATATAATACACACTTCTATCAATAGTTGTTTAAAAATTGCATTATTTCAAATGAATGCCATATTTAAGCAGGTACAGAAATAATGAGAAACATTCCATAGTAGATTTTTGAATAAAACAAAAAATTAAAACGTCATCTTATATTGACAAAACAAAATAATGTTAATAATGGTACATGTGTAGGTTTTAAACCATTTATTTTTTAAATTTTTTCTTCATGATATTCCATTATTAGTTTGAGCACTTTTAAAATAACTAAAGAATAAATAAAATTATTCATAGTAAAAATGCATCTAAGACCCCTTGAGTTTTGTTGTTTTATTTTGTTCTTTGTTTTTAGTAGTTGGAGGCTGAACAGAGGGTTTCCTGCGTGCTTTGCAAGTGCTCTACCACTTGAACTGTACCCTCTGCCCCCGTTTTACTTTTTATTTTGAGACAGTCTCCCTAAATTATGCAGGCTGCCTCTGACCCGGAACTGGAGATCTGCCTGCCTACGCCTCTCTACTCCCTTGGGATTACAGGTACGCCTGGCCACCGTAAATTTTTAAAATAAGTTTCACAAAAATATGAGAATATAGGCTATCACAAATAAAACTATGTAATTTACAATTATTAAAACAAAATCGTACTTAATGGCATAGAAAGATCGGTACCAGTAGCATATATACAGCCTGCAGCCTTTCTACCCTGGCATCTGATCCCTTCAGATCTTCGAAGTTTAGCAGGGTCTTGCCTGGTTAGTATTTCGAAGGGAGACCACCTGGGAACACCAGGTGCTGTAGGCTTGGGAGAAGGACCCGACAACCCACTCCCAAAAGTCAATCAACTGTTGAAAACCCTATGAATAGCAGAGAAGCACCGACATAGTGGCGGACGTGGCACAGTGCCTGGAAGTGTTTCATCTGTTGTATGTACTCGACAGCACCATTAACCACAGCATATGTACAACACTATTGGTTAGAAATACCTCTGAGGATGACTTTAGAATCAAGTTTGGGTGTGGCAGAAAGTCCTATAGATGCAAACATTAGCCATTCATCCTATTTATGTATCTTTAATTTTTATATAGTAAGAACATACTACATTGCTAAAAGCGGATGGAAAATGTATGAAAAATTGCAACACATGCATATAACATAATATATATATTTACGTGTGGTGTATTCTAATTGAAGTTTTAAAAACATTGAAATCTGAGTTAAGAATTTAAACTGGGTATAATTTTACTGCTTATTATATAAGTCTGTGGTTAATTCATTTTTAAGAGGATATATTATGCTATAATTATTATTACAAATATTTATGGACAATGTTATTAGTCATTTGTAACGTATGGAAAAATATTCAAACACATAATTTTGACTTAAAAAATCTAGTGTCTGTTAGTAATGATTTAGGAATTTTGACAAATTTGTGAAACTGAATGTTGAACATTGCAATTTATAACTGTAGATCATTGTTTTTGTTGGGTGCCATTGAGTCCATTCTGACTCATAGTGACCCTATGAACAACAAAACTAAACACTGCCAGGCACAGTGTCATATACATGATATTTTTAATCTGACACTCCTCTGCTATTCATAGGTTTTCAATTGCTTATTCTTTTAGGGGCATTGGAGTCTAGCTCAGTTGGTAGAGTGCTGCTCTGCCCTTTCTGAGGACCCAGTTTCAATCCCCAGCATCCCCAAAATGGGAGAAGGATGTGACAGTCCACTGCCAAAACAGCCATTGAAAACCATAAGAGGGACACTATGAGTCAGCTACAACTTGGCAGAACCTAACAATAAGGATTGTTTTGGAAATGAGCTGCTAGATCCTTCTTCCTAGTCTGCTTTAGTCTGGAAGCTCAGCTGAAATGTTTCCACCATGGGTGTCCCTGCTAGTACCTGAAATACTGGTGGCATAGCTTTTAGCACCACTGCAGTATGCAAACTCCCACAGTATGCCAAACTGACAGACAAATGGGGGTTGATTATTATAGATTGTTGTTGTTGTTGTTAGGTGCCTTGGAGTCGGTATCCAACTCATAGCGACCCTCATAGGGTTTTCAATGGCTGACAGCTTCGAGATTGCCTTGGGAGTGGATTGCCAGGCGCTTCTCCCATTTTTGTGGTGCTGGGAATTGAACGCAGGACCTCAGAGACTGCAGAGCAGTGCTCTACCAACTGAGCTAAATCCCAGCCCTATTATAGATTAGCAATATTAAATTTTTTATTTATTTTAGTACTAATCTGTTCAAGCTACAATGCTATCTGTAAAATACGTGGAGAGATGATGAGAATCAATTTAAATATTTACAAATGAAACAGATGTGCAAAGTATGTGAGGGAAAAGCAGGTACTGAGACTTGGGTTCCAAAACGTATGCCATATTTTAGGGAAAGGAATCATAAAAGGAGGACCTGACCTCCCCTCCAGACCCTAATGATGATGAAATATATTCTTGTGGGTTTTGGCTCATTATGTTTTGTAACTCATTCTTAACTAAGCCTGTCATTTAACTAGGAAGTCCCTAAAAAAAAACATACTTTCTGTGTTTCCTGGAAAAAGAAAAAAGAGAAACAGATTCTCTATAAACTGAGCCTAAAAGGTTCGTAACTCAGATATAAAGACAACTTCATAGTAATATCTTAACCTTATTCTGAGTGTCATCCAAGATAATGTAGTGGATAAGTTTCTCCTTGTTCTATGATGTTCAATAAATTCTTTAAAAACTTTTCCCCAAATTTAATACAATTTAGCAAACTTTTAATTTGATCTAAATGTGTTTGAATTTCAGAAAGCACAACTCTGACAAAAGAAACTTGAAAAATTAGCTGCTGGTCATGCATAGGCTTGAAGAAATGTGTAGTTTTCTCAGCTTCTCTAGTAATAACATTTAAAAGTAATATAATTTATTAAATTTTTGTACAAATTCAGTGAATTTTCTTGTCTACTTTAATGACAATGTGACATTAGCCAAAATTATAAATTTCAGTTAATATGAAGTTATTCATGAAGTATACAGACTCAAAGCCTTTTATTATAGAAATCTCTTTAAATTGTTCATGTAATAATAGTAAAATTCACCCCTAAAATATTTTACTGCTTATTAACCATTTCATATCCCAAGTTTCATTTTATATGCTAACTTCTGCTTCTGAACAAAACTTGAATGGGGAAAGTTTCTAGCTTTTAAATTTTTACTAATATGTACTTTTCAGAGCACTTGTGTATAGACATGTCCTAGACAAGTTAGTAATTTGCAAATGCAATCTAAAATAAAGTTCAGACAATCAAAACAATTACTGCTACTTGATGATCAAAAGGACTAGTCAAACGGTGATATATCTATACAGACGGGACCTTCATAGTTAACAAATGGGAAAAAATCTGAGCAAATCCAAACTTCAAAAAGTCATGTCCATGTGGCTCACAGACATAATTATGTATGACAGTAACCTTGCCAGGCATGATCATCCCTTTCCTGGTCTAGTTCAACAGGCTTCTAACTGATCTCTTCTTCATTTCTGGTCTGTTACAGCTATAGTAGGAACCCTAACCAACAGTGAAACTAATTCATGTGAAGGGAACTATGTTCTTCTTAAAGTATGAGATCAAAATCCTCCAATGGCTTCCCATTGCAACTCAAATAAAATCCCAGGGCTGTAGACCAGGTCTCAAAATTTTCCACATTGCCTCTGAGGTCATTCCACTGTATAACTTCTTCCTAATCTCAGACCATGGTTTCTCATTCTGTCAAGCATGCTGACCTCATATTTTTGGAGGAGATTTTTATACTTGCTAATGTTATGTTCTTGAGGATTGCAACTGATATTATGTTACCATATTTTTCTTTTGTTTTCTTTCCTTCCTTCCTTCTTTCCTTCCTTTCTACCTACCTTCCTTTGTCCCCTCCTTCCTTCCTTCCTTCCTATTTTCTTCTTTTCTTTATTCTTTTCTTTTTTTCTTGATACTGGGGAGTTGAACCTAGGGCCTGGCACATACTTTGCAAGTGGTCTACCATTGAGCTGTATTCTCAGCCCCTTTATTACTTTTTTATCTTGAGATCACTAAGTTATGCAGGCTGCCTCTGGCCTTGAACTTGCAATCTGTCTGCCTCCTCTCCCAGAGTCCAGGGATGATAGGCTTTTCCCACTCCACCAGCTCCCATTTTTTTTCTTGAACTTGTGTCATCTAATTTACAGTTGTTGTTGCTGTTGCTAGGTGCAGTTAAGTACTGGTCCGACTCATAGTGACCCGCATAGGGTTCTCAATGGCTGATTGTTTCGGAATTGTTTTGAAAGTGGATTGCCATCCCCTTCCCCTGTCTTTGCAATGCAGAGGATCATACTTGGGTCCTCAGAGAGTGCAGCATAGCACTCCACCAATTGACCTAAGTCCCAGCCCTATTTTCACTATTGGCCATTTTATCTACAGTATTCCGAGCCATTACCACCCAACCACCTTCATTCTTTGTCACATTATAAATTTTATTTTGTAACTTAATACTTTGTTGTTGTTGTTGTTAGGTGTTGTTGAGTCCAACTCATAGTGACCTTCATGTGGTTTTCAATAGCTGGTTGCTTCAAGATTGATTTTGGGAGTGAACTACAGCATCCTTCTCCCATTTTTGTGGTGCTAGGGATTGAATCTGAGTCCTCAGAAAGTGCAGAGCAGCACTCTACCAACTGAGCTAAACCCCAGTGATCTAATTTATTTTCATCTGATTATAGTCAGTCTGCTCTTACTAGGAAGGAGTCTTGTTATCATTGTGTTCCCAGCATATGATTTAATGCCTGTAAGAAAGTAGAGCCTCTTTTCTCATTTAACTTGGTAACATAATTTTTAAAGGAGGGGAAGTATTAAAACCTTTTAATTTGAAACAACCAGGGTCGATATCTTCTCGTTATCTGTTTTGATTCAATAGATATGATTTCATTTTTACTATTTCTAATTATATGTATTATGTATCTATCAAAGTCTTATTGTTTGCTTTATTAATCTTGTTTTTCATGCATTTAGTGTCTGTCAAGCAGAATCTATTTTATTCAATGTTTCTTTTTTAAATATTTGCTAACCTATTATTCTTCAGGTTCTTTGATGCTTAATTTATTTTACAGACCAATAGGACCGAGGAAAACATATTATTCAATTACTTCAAATTTTTAAATTTACTTTTATGGGGTTTTTTTTTTGGGGGGCAGTATTAATGGGTGGAGCGCAGGGCCTCCTACATGCTAGGCAAGTGCTCTACCACAGATCTGCACTGCTAGCCCATTTTCTTTTCTTTTCTTTTTTTTCTTTTTTCTTTTTCCTTTTTTTTTTTTTTTTTTTTTTTTTTTTTTTTTTTTTTTTTTTTTTTTTTTTGACTTTGAAACACAGTCTAGCTAGCTTGTTGAGGCTGCCTCTGGCCTCAAACTTGCAATACTCCTCCTGAGTCACTGGAACTAAGGCATGTGCCTCTTCCTACTTTAAATTTATTTTAAATATGTCAAAATGAGCCATTTACAAGTTGAGTGGACTCAGACATATTTTCAGGAAGATTACACATTTTAGTAAAGTATTAAAAATAAGTGACTATTTTATGACGTGGGTGTAGGATTTATAAATGAGATTGGCAATAAGTATTTACTGGAAAATAGATAATTTGCAGTTGTCCTAATTACATTATATAATATGAATCAGATGAAGGCTGTGGAGCCTCATATTTGATCAAATAAACTTCAGCAAAGCAGATTATCTGATCTATTAGTTATGTTCTTGTCCATGAAATTAACACATACAAAAGTAAATTTTTGTTTATAATGTACTCCTTTCCAAGAACATTTTACAGTTAAAAAAAGCATTCTACTTGTCATGTTATTTTATTATTTTGCTTTACACTTCATTTGTTTCTTTGATATAGCCACGTACATTATTATTACTCATTGATGCTAATAGGCTCATTCAATTGGGTTCCAATAGAAGTTTCTGTCATCTGTTAAACAATGGAACTAATGAGTGTAACATGTAACAGATCTAATTACATATTGATTCCAAAGTGCTTGTCTACTTGGTCATTCCTTAAAAATAACCCAGTTAACTCTATTTATAATTTATTGATGAGTTAATCAAGTTAATCTTGCAAAAGGAAATCTCTTAAAATGCACAGGTGATATGTTTAATGTCATTCAAGTTACTTTGTACTTGCAAAGCACATAAGATTTCATACCCAAGCAACATTACATCTTATTCCTCCTATTAATCTTCAGAGCTATTCCAAAAGTAATTAATGGTTCTGTGACTTATCTGGGGATGATGGCTCATGCCTTACCTACCACTTCCCTCCATAGTAAACACCAATAAGCTGGAGAAAGTCACCATCGTCTCTCAGGTTTTGTAATTTATTTATTTATCTTATTTATTTATTTATCTATTTATGTATTTATCGCGCTGAAGTATTGATCCTAGGGCCCTGTGCATGCTAGGCAAATGTGCTACCACTGAGCTGCACTTCCAGCCTTCTTTTTAATTTTTTTTTTAATTTTTTTTATTTTTTTATTTTTTATTTTTTATTTTTTTTGGTTTTGGGACAGAGGCTCAATAAGTTACACAGGCCCCCTTTGGCCTAAATCTTATGATTTTTTGTCTTCAGGATCCCTTGTTTCTTGGATTATAAATATGTGCCACAATGTCCCATTAGGTTTTGTTATTTTTAAAGAAGTCCTATAACTACCTGGGGCTGGGATTTAGCTCAGTTGGTAGAGCACTGCGCTGCAGTCTCTGAGGTCCCGAGTTCAATTCCCAGCACCTCAAAAATGGGAGAAGGGCCTGGCAATCCACTCCCAAGGCAATCTCGAAACAGTCAGCCATTGAAAACCTTATGAGGGTCGCTATGAGTCGGATACCGACTCCACGGCACCTAACAACCAACAACCATAACTACCTGAGTAGTCTCCCCATTCCTGCTTGTTTATTCCTAATACAGGTGATTTGGGGCTTGTGCTTAAAACTCTTTACTGGACACTCTCACATGGAATTGCTCTCAACTACAAATCTTTACATCACTTGATCCATTTAATTCTAAGTTAGTTTTATCACTTATCTCAGTGCTTACACTCCAGTCGCAATAACCTTGCTTCACTTATTTTCAAGAAGTTTTCTCTCTCCCTGAACTCCCTCCCTGGCCACACACAGAATTTTAATGGAGGCTTTCTCCTGGTATTCTTTCAGTCCTAAGACTATTTCTGATCTCTGTTCCACCAACTGTTTTTCCTCAAATGTCTCATTTGGTGTAAATATTACTACCTTGAAAATGACTACCTTGACCCCAAGTAAAATTATGCCTGTTATTATAATGCTTTATAACACTTCTGCTTTTGTTTCATAGTAGATCCATTGTCAAATTTGTCCAGAAGTCAAATTTATCTAAAACCTCTGATTCCAAAGAATATCATCAGGTGAATAATCTTAAATAAAAAATTTCATGTTTAGGTACTTTCAAAATTTCATTGTTGTTTTCAAGAATGGGAGTAGAAAAACAACAGGGCAATGTCTGTGCTGAGCAAATAATCCAAGAAGCTGGAGTTTATGAAGAACACGTCATCATCACTGGAGGAAGACTGATTAATAATCTGCACTATGCAGATGACATAACTCTGCTTGCAGAAAGTAAAGAGGATTTGAAACATCTACAAATGAAGATCAAAAAACACAGCTTTCAGTATGAATTGTGCCTTGTCATCAGCAAAACAAAAATCCTTACAACTAGATCAGTACAGGACTTCATGATGAATGGACAAAAGATTGAAGTTGTCCAGGATTTTGCTTTACTTGGTTCTACAATCAATAATCATGGAAACAGCAGTCAAGAAATCAAAAGATGCATTCCAGTGGAAAAAGCTGTGGTAACAGACCTCTTTAAAGGGTTGAAAAGTAAAGATGTCACACTGAAGATAGAAGTGCGCCTGACTCATGCCATGGTATTTTCAGTTGCATCATATGTTTATGAAAGCTGGACATTGCACAAGGAAGACAGGAGAAGAATTGATGCTTTTGAATTATGGTGCTGGACATGATTAGTGAATATACCATGGACTGCCAAAAGAACCAAGAGATCTAGCCTAAAAGTACAAGCAGAGTGCTTCTTAGAAGCAAGTATAGCTAGACTACATCTTATGTATTTTGGCCATGTAGTCAGGAGACACCAATCTCTGGAAAACTACATCATATTTGGGAGAGTGGCAGGTCAATGAAAAAAAAAGGAAAACCCTTAACTAGGTGGATTGACACAGTGTCTGCAACAATGGACTTAAATAAAAGTAGGATTGTTTGCCTGGCACAGAATCAGGGAGTATTTTGTTCTATTATACATAGTGTCACTATGAGTTAGACTCAACCTGATGGTACTTAACAACAACAATAAGTGAAAGAGTAATATAACCCTAGATAAATTAGCTATTTAAACTGCTACTCATAACGATATAAAATCCCACAAAATGTATAAAAACAATGGTTGTCAGATACTGAAAAACAGGCAATAATTGTAATGATCTCTGAAAGAAGGGAGTTAAATTATGCAAGCCCTGACTGGAGAACATTTTCAGTTTTTAGTAGAAAAAAGATATCCAAAGGTTGCTGAGTGGTATTAGTAGTAGAATAGGACTGAGTTTGAAGTGCAGAGAAGCCAACACAGATAGGAGTAGGAGTGAAGCACCAAGGGTGAAGGATAAGACACAGAGCTCCCTTTAAGGCTTTCATTGACTATGTAGGCAGGCATACTTGTAGCAAATCAACTAACTCCTAGGAAAGCACCACTGGAACGGAAGTATCTGAACAACCCCTAGTGAAGATATCTTTTAGAATATGTAACATCTATTATCACGCTCCAAATGGAATTGCCTCAATACTGGACCAAAGAGAAGAGGATATTCTGTAACACCTCTGTTGTTGTTAGGTGCCATCAAGTTACAGCAACCCTATGTACAACAGAAAGAAACACTCCTTGACACTGTGCCATACCCAGCAGTATATCAGTGCCTCTCCACTATTCCTATGTTATGGTTCTTGATAACTTTTGGGAGTGGGCTGCCAGGTTCTTTTCCCAAGACCTGAGAGAGATTGGAGCAGGACCCTACCAACTGAGCTAAAATCCAGATGCCTATCACCCCTAGCAAAGCTTAAAAGCAATTCTCAAAGGGATCAAACTGATTCCAAGTAAATGACTTAAATTCCAAAATAAAGGCAAAATACAATTATGCCCCCAAATTACCTTCTTAGAGTAAAAAGTTCACAACAGTACCAAGAGTGGTGATGCACGCCTGTAATCAGGAGGCGGAGGCAGGAGGAGGCAAGTTGGAGACCAGAGGCAGTCTGTATAACTTAGTGAGACACTGTCTCAAAAAAGTAAAAAAAAAAAAAAACAGAAAATGGGCCGGAGACACAGCTCAATGGTCCAGCACTTGCAAAGTATGCAGGCCTGAGGCTCTGGTTCAACCTCCAGTACAGCAAAAATAAATAAATAAATAAATAAATAAAGTTCATAACATATATACAAAACAATGAGAGAAATAAGAAAAATAAAAGAAAAACAATAAAAAAATAAGCTGAGTTCATTTGGGCTGTTAATATAAATTACCATAAACTGTATGGATAATAAATGACAAAAATTTACTTCATAAATTTCTCAGAGTTGGTTAAGCCAAAATTAAGATGTGAACAACTTTCAAAGAATCTCTTCAAATTCAAGCTGGAGAAAAATGAGAAATAACACAGCAACTTACAACCTTTTCATGATACTAACCACTAGTGATAAAGAGAAACTCTTTAAAGTAGATGAAGAAAAGACAAAGATATATACAGAGGAATAAAAGTAAGAATCACAGCAAATTTCTCACCAGAAAGAGGAAAAGCTGGAGTAAAACAGACCATTAACTTCACAGTACTGAAAACAAAACACAAGAATAGCAAACTATCAAGATTTCAACAACCAGTAAAACCACCTGTGAAAAATAGAGGTGTAATAAGTTTGTGGACATAGATGACCTGTTAAAATTCATTAACAGCTTATCAATATTGCAAATATGTTACAGGGATTCTTTAGACAGGATTATGATACAAGATGGAAACACAAAATAATAGTGAACACTGAAATTGACTATTATGCTTTGGTTCTAAATTGTCCTCCAAAAGTCACGTTGTTTGGTCTCCAGATGGTGGCACTGCCTTCGAGCTTGTGGAACTCTGTGAATCAGGCCTTTGGCAAAAATAGCCCCCTGGGGGCAACCCTTTGGTGGTTTCTACCCCAGACCCACAGTTCTGTTGTATCTGTCAGTTGCCTGTTGTTATGCTGGGAGGTCATCTTCCATAGGCCCTGCTGCTGCCTCCATGATGCCTGGCCTGCTGCCATTATGGACTGATTCTTTAAATGTGAGCTCCCAATAAACTTCTGCCTCCATAAGTTTATTTGGGTTGGCCTTTCTGCTCTAGCAACAACAACTGGCTAATACAGAAATTTGGTACTAGAGAGTGGGACTGTTGCTCTATAGAAACCTAACCATGGAGTTTTTAGGCATTTGGAAATTTTGTGCTGGGATTTTTAAGAGTTTGAAGAGGTGGATGAGAGATGCCTTGGAGGACTGAAAGGACAGTTCTGGTGAGAGTAACCGAAACTGGAATGCAGCGGCCAATAGACATGCAGAGAAGACTCATGGAATGCAAGAGAAGCATGAGGACTCTTATTGGATATCAAACCAGCAGTAATCTATGTTATATTCTAGCAAAGAGATTTTCTTCACTTTGTCTATGACCTATAGTTTTGAGTGAGGCTTAAATTTAAAAGTTATGAATTGAATAACATGGAATAGAAAATCTCATGAGGGTGACAAGATGTAGGGAGCATGGCTTAGTTACTACTTGCTGTATTCACCAAGACTTATGGAAAAATAGAGCAAAAGACACAGAAAAGAGATCTGAGGAAAAAAGCTGCAACTTGTCTAAGGTTACTGTGTATAGGGCTGATTTGAACAGGAAGCCATAATCTTTGAAGAGAGAAGCTACAGTGAAGGAAAGCTTTGATCTTTTCACTGGAACAAAATAAATTCTCCAGGGCACAGAAGGAGTCAGCTAGAGCCCTCCAATGTAAGACACCAGTGTGTGAAAAGAGAGTGTTTGGAGAGCTTTCTCCTAGATGCTCTCCTAACAATAGGGCACCCAGGGAAATGATTTCTGAGGCTGAGCATACAGAGGCCACACTGCAGTTGTGGTTCCAAAGGATGATGCCAGCTCTTGAACCAGTAGCAACACTTGGTACATTCACATAGTGCTGGTTTTCCAAGCATGCAGGATGCAAGAGTTAAGGGCATACAAAGGCTGCCACCAAGGTTTTAGAAGATATCCTATAAGGCCAGGCATGGTATATCAGGGTTGGGTGCTCTGTGGAGATCACCTGAAAGATTGATGCTAGAACTTTTGTGGGTGAAGTCTAAGCAAGAATAGAGACCCCAATGTATTGGAGTTGCCAGCCCCTTGGTGAAATATCTGCCAAGGAAAACTTCTAGCAAAAAGTGGAACCAGCCTGGGAAGGTCTCAGGGTGGAGCCACGTGGGCCCATTCTACCCATGTAATGCCAGATGCCAGATGATGTGACATGTGTCAGATGCCAGAATTAAACTGGTTGAGTTTGTTGAGCAGGATATTTGTCTTGCTACAGACCTTGGGAGAAGGACCTGGCAACCCCCTCCCAAAAATCAATCTGCCATTGAAAACCCTATGAACAGCAGAGAAGTACTGACAGTAGTGTTTCCCCTATTGTGCAGAGGGTCGCTATAAGTCGGATACCGACTTGACGGCACCTAACAACAACAACAACAACAACAACAGACCAATATCTCCTTTCTGGACCTCCATTCCTCTCTTAATCCAGGCCATTGTATGTTGGATGTATGTAAATTGTGTCTTGTTTTTCAAGAGCCCACAGATAAATTTTCTTTGAGTCTCAGTGGAGATTTAGACTTGAACTTTTGAATCTGGTTAGGTCTGTTAGGACTTTGGAGACTCTTGAAGCTGGACTGAATTCATTTTGCATTAAAAAATGGTCAGGGCCTTTGGGGGCCAGGGTGGAGTGTTGTTGCTTGGACCTAAATTGCCCCCGACACATCATGTCGTTTGGTCCACAGTTGATGGCACTTTCTTGAGAGGTTTTGAAAGTTTGGAAAGTGTCATTTAGCAAAGTTTGTCTGCCACAGGCCCTGTTGCCACCATAGGCATGCATGTCCTGTAGCCACAATGGGCTGATTTTCTAGCTGTGATCTCTTCTCCCATAAATTTGGTGAAATTTTCTGCTATAGCAATAACAGCTGACTGATACAATGAAAATATCATTGTGGAATGTATGTTTTCAGTCTTTTTATTTAATTTTTAATTTTGAAGGAGTTAAACATCTAAAGAGTAACTATAGTGCATGTTGGGTTTTCAGACATGTTTAGTAGTAAAATATATGACCAGTCAGAAAATTGAATATAACTTTTATAAGTTTTTATACTATATCTCAAGTGGTATAATGTTATTTACGAACAGTTAAAGATGTGTAGCCTAAACTTTAGAAAATCTCCCAAAAACATAGAGCAAGAGCTAATAAATCAATAAAGTTAATATTGCTGGAGTGTTTTTAAGTTCTTATGGAATTTCTTTCATAGTCATGTGATATATTAAGATATTAGAAATACACTGTTTTTCTATAAGTGTGAGTTATGATTGAAAATAATTTTGATGATAATCTCATTAAGAATAATCACAAGTAAAGAAAGCATAAGAACCATTCCAAGAACAAAAATTTGGTTTTAATTTCAATTAATTCAGATGAGGTCAGATTTTTGTTTTCTATAAACTTGAGTTTGTGATATGTCACGGCATTGTTCACAAACTTTGAATGGATCACCATTTGTACTCATAATCAAAGACAAATTAAAAATCTCAGTTCCAATTCTGGAGACAGCTTATTGGTAGAGCCCTTGCTTATCACTCACAAGGCCCTGGTTTCATTCCCGAAATGAACAACAAACAAACAAACCACAGCAACCAAAAAACAAAACAAAATAAGAACAAAAACAGTTCCTCCACAAAATCTTTTCAGAGTCCTTACAAATGGAATTAAGTGCTTTTATCATTCAATTCTGCTACTGTTTAAATATTTGCCCTCTGTAAAACTCATGTTAGAATTTAATTGACATTGCAATAGTATTAAGAGATCAGACCTATAAAATGCAATTAGATTATGAATGATACTGGTACTGATATAAGAAAAAAAGTGGCCTCATCTTGCATTCCCTGGCCATATCACCATTCACACTGTAAAAATGCAGAAAGAAGTCCCTCAGTAGATACTCCTTAGGTTGATATTAAACTTCTCAGCCCCTAGGACTGTAAGTGAATAAATTTCTGGTCATTATACAATTACTTACTCTATTATAACAGTGCCAAAAGACTAAAAAAGAATTCCTTAAATTTCTCTAGTCATTTTGAGGAATGCCATTTTTCTTCTATTTTTTAAATCACAAATGAAAATTGTATACATTTATAGTGTATCTCATGCGATTTTGAAATACATATACATTATGGAGGGCTGAGATTTAGCTCAGTTGGTAGTGCACTGCTCTGCAGTCTTTGAGGTCCCAAGTCTGATTCCCAGAACTGCAAAGATGGGAGAAGGAAGTGGCAATCCACTCCCAAGGCAATCCCAAAACAGCCATTGAAAACCCTATACAGGTAGCTATGAGTTGGACGTGATTTGAGGGCACCTAACAGCAACATACATTATGGAAATGGCTAAATAAAGGTAATTAATATATGCATTAGCTCAAATATTTTTGTGGTGAGAAACCTTAAAATGTCTAACAATTTTCAATTATGCAATACATTATAATTAACCATAGTCACCATGTGGTACAACAGATTTCTTGTTGTTATTCCTACTGTCTACCTGAAATATTGTGTCTTTTAACCAATATCTCCCAGCTCCATTTCTTATCATCACCTATAATGTTTGTTAATCATCATTGTACTCTCTACTTTTATAACTTTGACTCTTATGCATTGTAGGTATAAATGATATCAGACTGTATTTGTCTTTCTGGGTCTGGTTTATTTAAGAAGCAGGCAAAGAGGACAGTGAGAGCAGAAGCCTGAATGTAGGCGTGGGCATGATATGTTCAAGAAAAATAGGTGTCAATGTGCTTAGGAAGCAACTGGGTAAGGAGAAAGGGAAGTAGAAAAGACAGTCAAAGATTAGCCAGAGTCAGAGTATAGGATGGGTAGGACAAAGACATGTCTTTGAATCCTATTCTAAAAGTGACTTTGAAGAATAACATGCACCTATTTTGATTTTAAAAAATGAACTTCTTAAACTGGAAGCCAGAAGACAAATCATTAGGGCTGAATTGTCTTAGCAATAGTTGATGGTGGCTTTGACTGTTGCTAGCAAAGAAGGTGTAATGCTAATAATTTTGTTGAGATGTATTTTAATAGTAGAATAGAATTAGCTGGTGGGTTGGATCTATAGTTTGAGAAAAAGCAGAGTCCAAAATTATTTTTCAGCTGGTCACCATGTTTGAGGGGGTTCATTTTTTAATATTTACTTACTTACTTACTTACTTACTTACTTACTTACTTACTTACTTATTTAGTCAGATGGTGTTAAGTCGGGTCTGACTCATAATGACCCTGTGTAAGAAGAATGGAATCCAATCTTTTTTTATGTTTAAGCCCATTGTTGCAGACACTGTGTCAATCCTTCTATTTGAGGGTCTTCCTGTTTTTTGCTGACCCACCTTTCTCCAAAACATGATGTCATTCTCCTGAGATTGGCCACTCCTGACAGCATGTCCCAAATACGTAAGACACAGTCTAGCCATTCTTGCATCCAAGGAGCACTCTGGAGGTTGCAGTTCTGGTAGGGTGGATCTCTTGGTTCTTTTGGCAGTCCATGGGGTATTCAATACACACCTGCAATCCCAACGTCTCTGAAGGCTGTGCTAGAAGGATTGTTAGTTCAAGATCAGGGGCAGCACACACAACTTAATGGTGCAATTCAGTGGTTGAGCACTTCTCTGACAAGAAAGAGCAAGCACTGGATTCAACCCTGAAGCATTGACAAAAAATAGAAAGTGAGAAATATTTTTCATTATGCTCATCTAAAAATTATATAAAAATACTCTAATTTTTTCTTATATGAATAAAGAATTATGTAGTTTATCAACGTTTAGCATGGAATAAAACAATTCACATATATACAATGTGTATTTTTTTCTGTCACTTGATTTGTACTTTTGTAAAATAAACTCTACATGGGTCAAAAATTAGTTTGCCTCAAAGAAAGCAATAGAATAAAGTCTCCCAATAGAAAGCACAATGATGGAAAACCAAAGTTTGAAATCAGTAATGTCCCATTTCATGAAGCATTTTAGTTTGTGAAGCTTTTTCAGACTTTCATATGAAAACAAATATAAAAGAAAAGACAAAGCTTGAATAATTTCACTGGGTATTTCCAGCATATTAAAATGTAAATATTTTCCTTATGTCAACATTTTTCTTTGAATGCTCACACAGGTTTTTTCATTATTATAAACTGACAAAAAATCTATGAAAATTCTCAGTTGATCTGGTCAAACCTAATTGTCTCCTAGTTGTCACTAATTCAACTGGCCCAGTGCATGTCTGGGCTTAATACTGCCAACTTCAATCATGGCAAGAAGAACAGGAATATATTAGAGTTGCAGAAACAGTGAGATATTTTAATAGTAAGATGCTATCTCAGCTTTTTCATTTATTAATACACTCTGCATAATAAAATTTCTATCATGATTATTGAAAGCAATGTTTATTTTTTTTCAAAGTAAACTTTTTCAAAAATTAAAATTATAGAAATAAGAAAGCCGCTGATTAATTCATGTTTATGAAAGGTTCTTTTTCAACTAAAGGAGCTGTCTAAAACTAACACAGATTCAAATAACTTGTATCAGGAGACTGACCAAGCAGACACTCCTAAAAACCATTTATTTGATTTATTTTATCATGAAAATGGAAAGGTAGTTCTGGCTAAGCTTAATTGCATAACATAGATCAAAATACTATATTCTTGATGCATTTATGATTTTTTTAGAGCCAACCAATTTTACATATAAATCCTCTGCATGAAATATGTTATAAGTAGCATCACACTAACTGTTTTAGGGGCCAAATTTGATGTGTCTTTCTATTATATCATTGCTAAGTCATTTCTCTATGTATCTGTGTTTGATTGGGTGAAAGTCACATTAGATGTTTGGTCATAAAGCTAAACCTAACCCCACTAGTGTCTTTCAGAGTAGTCTCATCAATCTTTTTACAAAAAGGTGACTATGACCCTACTATAATATATCATGCAAAAGACAAGATTTCAAGCATTACATGGTCTACTTCAGCAAGAAATTACTTACTAACTGGCACTGTGATTGAGGTTATTCACCAGAATTTTTAACTCAAACAGTGAATGATTTGTCTCAAAGTGTGGAGTTGATTGAAAAACCAACTATAGTATATAACTGGAGAAATAAAATAATTCAGGCTAAATAATATCTTTTTATAGAGAGGAATTTTTTGTAAACTCTGAACTGGATATCTGATTTATTTCTAAAAAGCATTCAATTTTAATATCATTTAACTATTAAAGAAAAACAAATATTCTTTTAATGTAGAAGACTTTATTAACAAGTTCAGTTGTGAATGAAATTCTATGCTCATAGATTATGTATGGCTCATATTATAGGGGAGATATAAATTCTTCTCATATATTAAAAATCATGAATTCAGGAAATTTGGCATGACTTCAAATACCCCATGAATGCTATTTTTTATGCAAAATTGGATTCCCGCCAGTTGAGGGC